>OX393556.1:23430559-23620559 GCA_947650365.1 Chamaelirium japonicum
GGTTTTTAATACGGGCATTTAATGCTGATACCATTGCTTTAACTCCTCATTTAATCCGAACCGTATGTCGGGATCTAATGGACAACCCGGATCTTAGGTAACTAATGGCATCTTACTAATGATCCGGACCGTCCATTTCCATTTGGACAGATCCAATTAAAACATCCCCTTTCTCTCTCTCTCACACACCATTGCTGGACCCCTCCCCCCTGACCAGCCCCGATCCCCTCCCCTCCGGCGCAGCCCCGACCCCCTCCCCTCCTGCGGCAGCCCCGACCCCATCCGCCTCAGCCCCGACACCCCCGATTCGGCGCAGCCCCGACCTCCTCCGGCGGTAGCCCCCCGACCCCGACCCCCTCCAGTACCAGCCCGCCTGCACGCGCCACCCGCCGGCTCCGCGCCCCGCGCTGGTGTCGCCGGAGGGGAAGGTGGTCGGGGTCGGGGCTGCGGGGGGGATCACCAGAGCCGGAGCCGGAGGAGGAGGGGATGGGGTCGGGGTCGGGGACGAGGTCGGGGAAGATGGGGTTGGGTTTAGGTGAGAGAGAGAGAGAAAGAGATAGAGAGATGAGGGTTGATCGCAGCCCTCGATCAAATTTGATCGGACGGTCCGGATCATTAGTAATCCCCATTAGTAAGAGGCCATTAGTGAGAGTATCCCTCCCATATATATATATATATATATATATATATATATATATATATATATATATATATATATATATATATATATATATATATATATATATATATATATATATATATATATATATATATAGGGGTATGCTATAATGCGGCATGCGGTAAGTGCAGCATCACACCGTAGTCGTCTGATGCACCCGTAGTGTGCATCACATGCACGCAGCAGTGCATCAGACAGTTGTAGTGTAGTGCTGCACTTACCGCATGCCGCATTATAGCATGCCCCTATATATATATATATATATATATATATATATATATATATATATATATATATATATATATATATATATATATATATATATATATATATATATATATATATATATATATATATATATATATATATATATATATATATATATATATATATATATATATATATATATATATAAAGAGAGAGAGAGAGAGAGGAATGTTACAGTGAGCTATGAGCTACGGAAAGAGAAAATGAGCTATAATCATTTTGACCACCCTAGAAGTTTATAAATTTTGGAAAAATTGGTAGGTGTGTTGTCTAGGGTAACATGATCATCCTCACCAATTTTCAAGAAATTCCAAAACTTCTAGGGTCATCAAACAGTAGAAGTTTTATCCAACGTTCGTAGTAACCTTTAATTTTGCTCTTAATGCTTGGAACACAAAGAAAAAGAGCCTAAGGTGTTATAGCCCCAAAAAACTTCTATTCTCATTCATGGCACCTATAAAACAAGAAGTTGCATGGCCTTTATATAGGACTAGTAAGAAACCCGGACAATGCCCAAATGTGCTTGATGCACGCCATTTGGTAAAGATGACATCATAATTTTTTAAAGAAGTGTAGTGAAATCTTAAGTGAGTGTGATTCTGCTTGAGAGAGAGAGAGAGAGAGAGATTAACATCAAATGACCATTAAATGCCATTGAATGACAATTTACCATGTTTATGGTAGGTTTTTAAATGGATTTAAAAGAGAGTCGCGTTCACACACAGAAGAATAATTCTAGCTCTTTAAAAGATGTCCACGTGTCACAACACAGGAGAGAGGCTTCCATTTTAATATATGTATATAGATTTACATGAGCATTCTGAAAATAATTATTTAATTGAGCATTTAATACATCCATAATGTACTTAGACATTCATTTCCTTTAGTCATGTTCATCTCCCATTTGCATGTGAAGTACGGCCCACTCATTGAACTTGGTTTAATATAAAGCATCCAATATGATGCATCCAGTCACGAAAGACAAAAAAGTCTCCACGAAAGATGATGATGAACAAATTTAGCTTATAATACTAATTACCCCACGTAAGTTAGATCACAAATTATGTCATGTTTCTTCTTCAGCTTGATAAATGCCTCGCTCTTTAATGCCTTTGTGAAGATGTCATCAACTATTCTTGAGTCTTGCAACGCTTGACAACGATCTCTTCTTCCTTGACTAAATCCCAAATAAAGTGAAACTTGATTCGTATGTGCTTGCTTTTGCCATGAAACAACATTAGATTCTTTATAAGAGCAATCATAAAAACTATTATCACAAAAGAGAGTAGCATCTTCCATTTGAGGATGCTTAAGTTCTTCTATTATCCATCTTATCTGAAGTGTTTGACAAGATATAAAATCCAAGAAGATACACTCTGCTTCTGCCGTAGAAAGAGCCACAACTGATTGCTTCTTTGATGCCCATGAAATTGTACCTGAACCACTACTAAACACATAACCGAAAGTGCTTTTGTAATCATGTACACTTCAACCCCAATCACTATCACAATATCCAACCAAGCGTAGATCTTCAACTCTTCCATAATGTATCCCATCATTAATGGTTCCACTTACATATCTTAAAATTCTCTTACCGGCTTTCCAATGACTTTTTTTTAGTGATTCCATGAACCTTCTAAGCATGCTCACCGTGAACATAATATCTAATCTTGTGGCCATCGAGTACATAAGCTACCAACAAGACTTCTATAAAGAGTTTTGTCAATACTTTTCCCTCCATAAAACTTTCTTAATTAGCTTCAAACCAACCTCCATGGGACTGCTAATAGGTGTAACTCCTTCCATTCTAAGCCTCTTCTACAAATCTTTTGCATACTTTTATTGAGTAATAAAAATACCATGTTTATTTTGCTTCACCTCAATGCCAAGAAAGAAACGAAGAAATCTCATGTCGGTCATCTCAAACTCATGCTTCATAGCTTTTTTAAATTCACCACACATGCTTGAACTATTGTGGATAAAAATTAGCTAGATCATCCGCCTATAAGTAAACAACCAAGAACTCACTTTGAGTGCCTTCAATGTAGAGTGTATGTACAAACATACATTTTTTGAAACCATTCTTTATTAATTATCCATCAATACGACTATAACATTCTCTTAGTGCTTGTGTCAACCCATTTTGGGATGGCAGCGGTGCAGTTTCGATATGACTACTTTGGGTAAAAATCGAAACTGCACCGCAACACCTAAACGGCACACCGAAACCACACCACATCGCAACAGTGCGTGTACCATTATGTAAAACCAAAACTACACCATACGGTATGGTGTACATGGTGCGGTAAGGTACGGTGTACTGTGGTTTATCATTATAATATCCTAAACGGTGTAGTTTTATGCAGTTTTGGTCAAAACCAAAACCGCACCGCTATCAAAAATTAAAAACCGAAACCGCACCGCACCACGATGGAATTATATATATTTTAACAAACCAAAACCACACCATGCAGTGCGGTTTACCCCACTTTTTGCTTTACCGCACTACTACCACCCCTAAACCCATAGAGGGTCTTTTTCAAATGACATACTTTACTTTATTCACCTCTTTTCATAAACCCGGAAGGTTGATCAACATATACTTCCTATTTAAGAAAACAATTCAAGAAAGCCGATTTAACATCAATTTGATAAACTTTTCAACTTCTTTGAGCTGCCAATGCAAGTCCCATTCTAATTGTTTCAAGCTGAGCAACGCGCGGGAACAAATACTTTTTGAAATTCTATACCATATCTTTGCATGTAGCCTTTCACAATTAGTAGAGATTTGTACTTGTCAACCTCTCCTTTTTAGTTCAATTATTTTTTGGCCTTGTGGAAGCTCCATAAGCTCCCATGTGTTGTTTCTTTCAATGAACTCGATCTCTTGATTCATATCATTTTCAATTTTCTTCTTATGATGCTTCTTCAAAAGTAATTCGATTGGTATTGACAAACAAAGCAAAATTGCTTAATTCTTCATCTAAAATGCTTCTTGATGCTTTTGATCTTCTTTGGAAGCAAATCGTGACCACTTGATGATGAGGATGAAGATGAAAAAAATGGAGAGAAGGGTGGAGTACTATCCTCTTCATTCCCTCCAATAGCACCACTTGGAGTAGCGTTGCTATCTTCCATATCAACACAAACCACTTATTCTTCTCATCCCAATCCCTAGGTTTTTCTTTATTGAATTTTACATCTATACTGGAGAATTACTGGAGACCTGACTAGTAAACTTCAAGATCTTCTTTCCATCCTTTCTCAATTCTCCATCATCGACAGTGCAGACTCCTCTTATTGGCGGCCTAACTCCTTAGAAAAATTTACTATCAACTCTCTCTACAAATTACTGAATGGAGGTTCACTCCCAAACAAGGAAAGTAATATTCTGTGGAAGGCTAAGGTGTCCACTAGGATTAAGATCTTCATGTGCTTAGCCTCGCAAGATAAAATCCTTACGAAGACAAATATGCTTAAATATCACCACCTAGGAACTATGGATATACTTTGCCCTCTTTGTAGCAAAGCAGAGGAGTCGACTGACCATCTACTTTTTTCTTGCAACTTTGTGCGTCCGTTTTGAAAATTTTGGAAGGACAAACGGGATATTAGAGGGTACCCAACTTTAGTTCCATTGCTTTGGACCCTTTGGCGAAAGAAGTGTATTAAACGAGATATCAGGAAGACTTGGGACATTATAGTGATGGCCACTACTTGGAATAAGTATGCTTTTGAAACATCACTTTACCCAACAAGGATAGACTTCTTGGACTTGTCTTCCAACTTGCTTCTTCTTTCATCTAGAGTATGTGCATAAGGCATACTCCTAAATATTCTCAAGTGCCATGGCCAACACTTGGTTTGTGCCCACTTCAAACTTCTTGAGGAGTCATGTCTTGAACATTTTTCGAAGACGCATGATTCAAAAGATAGATAGCACAAGCAACGACATTCGCTCGAAATGTAGTAGACATATCTTTGGCTTTGAACATGCTCCTAGCCAATTCCATAATATATAGTTCTATTATTTCTCTCAATAATCCCATTTTATTGAGTATACTGAGTAGTGAGTTGATCGATATCGAATGCCACTTTCTTTAAAAAATTGTTCAAACTTATGAAATGCATACTCTCCACCTCGGTCGAAACGGAAAGTCTTCAACGTATAGCCACTTTTCTTCTTAACCAAAGCCTTGAAACTTTTAAAAACTCCATACATCTCTGACTTTTCATTAAGAAAATAAACCCATGTCTTTCTGCTATAATCATCGATAAATGTAAGAAAATAGCATAGAAGAATTGTTCACCTTGGCACGGAACCACGGGGCTTTAGTACGGTTACAAGTGAGGCTATCTGGCGACATCTATAGGTGGAGGGTGTGGCTAACCGAGCCGCTAACACCGGAGAGAAAACACGAGATAAATGGCCTATTGCAGCTTCTTTCGGCGGTGACTTTTAGACCGATTGCAGATGGTGAGGTGGTGATGGCATGCATTGGGGTCCTCTCCATCAAATCCTTCAATCAAAAACTTGTGCTAGCTAGAAGGGAAAAGATTCACGACCTTGGGAGTGATCTGGAGGGCCAGAGCTCTGATGATGATTAAAATATTTTTTCTCTTGGTTGCACGAAACAAGATCCTCACAAAGTTGAACCTCCTACAAAGGAGGAATCCCAGTGTCAGCTGGGAGTTTTCATGCATGTTTTGTCATGCCGAAGAAGAGAGTGCTTCCCACCTCTTAATTAGTTACTCGTTCGCATGGAGAGTTTGAGACCATTTGAAAGCAGGTGCGAGATCTCTTCACACCTGCAGAATCTGAGGGCACTTTAGTCCTCATGGAGGAGGATGAGGAGGAGGAAGATAAGGAAGGAACTTCGAGGGCCTTGGGACATATTGCCAATGGGGATACTTTGGTTTATCTGGCTGGATAAAAATAATTATATCTTCAAAGGTAAGGCTTCAGGTGATGAGGAATTGTGTAGATCAGTTGTTTCCACCTTCAAGTTGTGGATTATCCTGATGGTGGACTCCTTTAAAGATGAAGCATGCAATCTTTGTAATCACATTGTATCCTGAGTTTTTTTAAGATTAATATAATTGGTTGGGGGCTGCCTAATGTACGCTCCCTCCTTTTGGAGGGGTTCTCAAAAAAGAAAAGGACGCATAGACCCACATAAATTTGAATGCACAAGCTCCAATGGGTTTGATGATCACCAAGCCTCTCAAGTAGAAAAGGATATCTATGGTGCTTCCCAAGTACTCATCCTTCACAAATTAACTCAATCTTGAAGTTCAATAGTACTAGGTATACTTTCACATTCCTCTTCTTGGACTGAGAGACAAAGTATTGAAACTCAAATGGACATACCGGTGATGCCATAACCTTGACTTCTCTTTGATCATAGTAGCAAAGCAAGAAATAACTTGACTTGAAAGCGTCAAAAAATATATTTTGTTTTGAGTTATTTGTACCTTGGCAATAAGGACATCATTCTAGTCTTTGATTTTACATGCATCTTTCTTAAATTGAGCTTTGTATTCTTTCAATAGAAGTTGGTCAGCACTCAAATGATTGTGCTTGAGCCCCAGAACATAGAAGACATTGAATATGCGCTTGACGTACAATTTTCTTTGTTCGAACAACAATATCGCAATTTTCCTTCACTGCAAGCATTTTGTGATTATAAGTTCGAACTTCACTTTGAATGAACTCATCCAAGTGCAACAAAAAGAATTTCTATTCCCAGTCATGTTGTTATAACCACTATCAAGATACCAAAACTCCTCATTAGTGACTTCTTGCACATTGCAAGTAAGAAAAATTACATCTTCTTTACTTTGTCCTTTCTCATACATAAAGTTTGTTTCCTTCTTTTCTCCCTCCAATTAATCTTTCTCTTCCTCTCATTGATGAATTTGACTCGTGTACTTTCATTCTTTTTATTTTTTAGACTTCTTCCTTTATTGCTCTTTCCTCTTCCACGATAAGAACCCCTTCATCTTCACCCTCTAGAATCTTCTCTATAAAAGAGTTGGGTTTGGCAAGCTTGCTAAAGGGGAGAAAAGTCATATTACTTCATGCGTAGTTCATGCGATTGAAGTGAACCCAATAAGCTCTCCACTGATAATATAGAACAATCTTTTGATTCTTTTATTACCACAACAATATATGGATTCAAACTTCCGGATCAAGTTTCTAAGAATGTTCTCCACAACTCTTTGATATTCAATCTTGTCACCATTTAAATTCAATTGATTCACAATAGCAATAACCCAAATGAAATAATCTTCAACGCTTTCTAAATCCTTTGTCTTAAGAGTTTCAAACTCACCTCATTGAGTTTGCAATCTCACCATCTTCACTTTGTCATCTAGCTCCTTTGTATGATGCATAAATTGTCGGAATTAAATCATTTTATCAGAGTCGCAGCGGAAGCAAAAGATAGATATAAGGATCTCAACGTGTATGTGTCATTACAATTATTCCACAAAATAATCTATATGTGAATCGATGAACCTATCATATGTGCGAACACCCTAGAGGCACACTATGATCTACAAAGGATCTACATGCATGCATCTAGCTAGTTAAGTGTTTATAATCATTATACCTTCCAGATCTTTATTCGAGGAGAACCAAACAATCATTGATGATGAATCGTACTCAAATCGAGAGGGAAGTTGTCGGATAGCACCTTGTCCTTTGTGAAGAAAGGAACCCATGGCATCCTATCTCTGAGTGCAAGGACGACGCACCGACAGAAGATGGCGCGTAACGAAGAAGATGACATGCCTTGAAGACCTCTTCTTCTCTCTCTTCTTCTCTCTTCTCTTTCCTTCATCCTTATTCTTCCTCTTTCTTCCTTGGCCGAAACCACAAAGATGGAAAGAGGAGAAGGGGGTCGGGTTTCACAAGAGAGGGGAGAGCTAGGGCCAGCCTCTCCCCTTCCCTATCTACTTATAGGGTTGGTCCCCTACTTGCACAAGCAAGATAGGGTCAGACTCAATATAATAGGTATAAAGGGGAGGGATAGGGCAAGTCGGTTTAGGGTTTCCCCTATCCCCTTGACACTTTGGACAAAAATGCCCTTATGTTGAGGTACCGCTGATAGAGAGATAGAGTGAGGTATGTTTGTCATAATCGAGTTTCGTCAGCGTCTATGAACTCCTGGAATTATTATACTCATTTTAAGATCTATATTCAATATGTCTCGAGCCATATTTTAATATTTACCAAAATATCCCTATGACCTCTTAACACATGGGAATTAGGTTCTTAGGCTTCAGACTTACATTTTAGCATGCTACTTCGCATTTAACGTGTCCAACCGGGTCAAAAAATAGTTCTTATACATAACGATAGGGTGGAACCTTCAAGGTTCAGGATCTCTAGCTCCAATCGGATCCCTTATTAACTATTCCGGTGACACACTCAAAGTTCCGCTAATCAGTCCTAATCCGATTAACCCACGTAGCCACCCAATGTGCGATGCCAGTTGAACTCTATTGATCATAAACTTAAGTTACTCCCTCGTAACCTTATTCTCTATAATACTTTGATAATCTCTAGTCCATTCTATTACTGGTGCCATGATTCGACTTGGGCGGTGGGGAGCAACGTCAAATCCCGATTGATCATATGACTAGGATTTGATGATTTGTCATCTATAACACCATATACCTTTCGGTGCTATGCCTAGTATCCGAAATGTCGTAAGTCATACTGACAACCACCAGGTCTGGATTAATTGTATGGACGGATTGACTCATCAAAACGTACCCATCCAACTCTGGATGTCGAATAACCTGTAGGGGTTGCATGCCACTCTTGCGCCAGCCGGATAATCCAATGTACCGTACGTGGTATTGGATTATGGTAGGTCCACACACGTTGGCACATCAAAGCACCACACAACTGGCTGACTCAGTGTACATGGCCCCTTAAGGTTGAGGATAGATTATCTATAGTAGTAAGACGGTTTATGCACCAGTGTCTGAATCACTGATCAGTTCACCGTCTTGGTTCCTATTCAACACGATCATCGTGCTTGATCATGTGAAATGGAATCCAACGTTTCCCTGATGGAGACTTCACCACATCCTCTACTTGCTAACAATTATTCTCGGTGAAGCGACCAGCATCACCAAAGCTGTGAACTCAGTTCTAGGTCTACACAGAACCGGTCCACTAGGTCTCCCAAGCATGTACCAACCATACGCTTTAGTGATCTACTGTATTCCCTATGATCCTTTATTATATATGAATTAACATATGCTAAAGAAGTTTTCTAATTAAATCAATAACCAAAGTTATCTTTATTAATGTTAATACAGAAAATCTGCGCTCAGGACACACGAGCTACAACAGTGGACATCACATGCTAGCTTTCTTTGCCAAATCCATCGATGAGATCCTTTTTAAAATGACTTTATCCGCTGCTTGATAAATAAAGATTAACGCCTTCTTGCCTTTCTTGCAAATTTTATTTCACTCTTGGAGTTATTATTGAGTGAGAGTAGATTAATCAGTCAGTTCTTCAAAACCTTTTTTAACTATATCCCATAGATCTCGAGAACAATACAACACCTTCATTTTAATACTCTATTGATTGTAGTTCTTCCCAATGAACTTCAAAAGTTGAGGTTGCAACATATTATTGGAAGTCATAACTTTTTTTTTTTTTTGTGAAATCCCTCAGAAGGTTGAGGGGGGGTTCGGTCTGGACCCCTACCCGTTTATTATTAGAAGAAAGGGTGCGAGAAATACAACTCAGGGTATACTAGTACAAATGGGCAGCATAAAAGCCTTCGCTCCCTTTGACGCGCATGACGCCCAGAGGTGGACCATCAATTTCGTCGAGATGATCGTTCGGTCCACTGGCAAGGAGCGACTCTCAAAAGTCTTCCGATTCTGCTCCAGCCATAAGGACCACGAGATCCCTATGGCTAGCAAGTCCCAAGCTCGTCTGTCCCGACCCCTGAAGCGTCTGTGATGCCAACGACTCCACGGTTCAGACACGAAATCCGAGATCTGTCTGACACCCAGGCGATTCGTAAAGTGGGTCCAGATGGCCCTCGAATAATCACAACCCATCAGCACGGGTGGTCAGCACTCTCCTCCTCCCTGCCGCACAGGCCGCAAGACGGGTCAGAGACCCCCGGGTGATTCCGCCGCATAAGGTTGACCTTTGTAAGTATTCTGTTCCGGATTGCGAGGAGCATGAAGATTCGCGTCTTATGGGGGCACCTAGATCGCCAGATAGCCTTCGCCGGGGGGGCACGAGGTCACTCCGAAGTTCAGAAAGGAGTAACAGTTTCGGACGGTGTAGACCCCCGAGCTGGTCCACCGCCAGCCCGCCAGGTCTGGCGAATCCGAGAGGGAGATCCCACTCAGGAGCTCCAACAGCTGATCGTGGTCTTGGGCGAGCTTCAACGGGACTGTCCTCGAGAACCTCGGTCTCCAGACAGTGACTCCTCTACTAACCCTGGCCTGGGATCGGACCGAGGCTTGACAAATTGGAGCTAGGGCATCGAGATCAGATAACAACGTTCGCAACGGGAGTTCCCCTAGCCAAATATCTTCCCAGAAACGAATCTTCAGCCCTGACCCCACGACCAACCTGGATCCGCAGCGATAAATCCTAGAGACCTTGGAGATGCCCTTCCAGAAAGGCGAGATCGGTCTGGAGACTCGCGATCTAGAATGAAGAGGGGAGAATCTCCTGAAGTATCTCACCGAAATCACACTCCTCCAGATGTCACCAGCACCCGTTTGCAGTCTCCACCACCATTTCGCCAGCATTACCTGATTGAATTCCCTCAGGTTGAGGACTCCCAGCCCCCCTTGCTCCTTAGACTTGCAGACACTACCCCAAGCCAGGAGAGGATAAGACCCCGCGTCTGAGGTCCCTCTCCACAAGAAATTCCTGTGGATCCGGTCAATCCGGTTAATAACCCAAACCGGAAGATGGTAGAATGAGAGATAGTAGGACGGGATCGCCGACAGGTCGGAGTTGACTAGGGTGAGACGATCGCCAATCGAGAGTAGGTTTCTCTTCCACCCAGCTAGTCGCTTCTCCAACCTCTGGATCAATTTGAGCCAACTATCACGGGGGAGGCACCTGTCTGATAACGGGATGCCCAAGTAGCGGAACGGAAGTGAGCCTATGCCGCAGCCAAGGATGCATGAAAGGTCTTGAGGAAGATCCTGTTGCCCGCCCAGATAGTACAAAGCTGATTTCTCGAAGTTGACCTTCATCCCCGAAACCAGTCTGAAACACTGCAGGAGGAGCCTGAGGATCATCGCCTGGCCCCGGTCGGCCCTAGACCATCTGTCTCCTCTCTAAGCCTTGATAAAACTCCAACCAAGCTATGATATGACTTTGTTGGGAGGAGAATTAATACACAAGAAATTAAGAGAAAGTGTGCTCTTAATGCTCAAAACATAAAGAAAAAGCTTGCATAAGGTGTTACATATAGACCCAAAAAGCTTCTATTCTCATTCATGGCACTTATCAAACAAGAAGTTACATGGCCTTTTTTTTAGCTAGACTAACCAAGTAGTCAAAGGATAGGGCTTTAGAGCAAGGGCTCAAATAGGTCTGAAGATCGAAATGGGAGAGGCATCAATTACTATTTATTAATTCCACAATTCCGTGAACATGACATCAACGACCAGGATTCGCATACGGAAAAAGGGCACAATAACCTTGAGGGAAAATTCACTCCACAGTGTCCATAACGGGAGTCGAACAAGAAACCTCTCCAATATGGGAGAGAGCAGGGGTGTAGCCAGGAATTTATTTTGGACTGCATGGGCTGAACCTAAACTAATTTTTTTTACAATGAAAATTTTATTGTATACATTAAAAAAATACTGAGTATAATTTTTTAAGCGAACATCGATAGTACGATAAAACTTTATTAATATCATAAAGATACATAAAGCAGACCATAAATTAGAAAAAAAAGACAATGCATTAAATAAACATGTAATACAAATATAATAATACATTACTAAAGTTGTACATTGTCATGCTTCAGAGAGTAGAATTCATCAATTATCGAATCTGAATCAATATTTTCAGCAAATTTTCTTTCAATGTAGACAATCATACAATCCGCAAGAAACCGATCCAAAAATTTCTGATTTTGGCACCATATAATTAAATCCGAATTCCAAAATTTTGATTTCTGAAAATTCAAAAAAAAAATTGGATCGGAATTGGAAAGGAGCTGAGTAATCTTAAAATTCCGATTTCTGATCCAAAAATTCCAAAAATATCCGATCCAAAAAAATCTGAATCCTAACCAAATCCTTTTCTACTGTACGTCTCAACCCTTTGCCCGACTCGACCCAACCAAGACTCATCCGAAGCAGCATGTGTTCTGCAATTCTGAAAATTCTAAAATTCTGCCAAAATTAAAAATTCCGAAAAAAAACCCAAAAAACTGTCAAAATTGGAGAATTCTGAAATTTTCCAAAAAATTCTGAAAATATAACATTCCAAAAAATTCCGATAATTTCGAATCGGAATTGGATTTTGAAATTCCGAAATTTCAGAATCGGAATCAATATCATTTGGGATTCCGAAATTTTTTTAAAATTTTCCGAACACCTCTATTCCAATCCAATCCATCCGAAAATCAACCCTACCCTTGATGTATTCTCAGAATTCAATTGTAGTGACTTTGATTCAAAACGTACAAGAAGAACAAGAAGACGAAATTCAATTGCAGTGACTTTGATTCAAACCAAGAAGGAGGAGGAGGAGGAGAAGGGAAACTCACCTGGTTGTCACCACTCACCACGCCCAAGCGGCCACACCTGACCGTTGCTCGAAACCTCGAGCCTCGTGCCGCATCCCACAATCCCTCGATCGTGCACCACTTCCCACAATCCCTCGACCGTGCGTCGCTTGCTCTACTCCCCAACCCAAAGAAACAGAACGCATCTTCATCCCCTTTTAAATGAGGCCTGGTTGGAATATAGGTTAAAAGTTTGGGTTGGTTTTGAGACGGGCTGGGCTAGTGCGCTAGACTTGTTGTTGGCTTGGGCCGGCTATGAAAATATAAAGCTTTTACCAAATCTTGACCAGGCTACAGCCCGGCCGAGCCAACTCTTAAATCCATCCATGGGAGAGAGGAAATACTTAAACATTCATTCTCCATAGTCATGTTCATCTCCCATTTGGATGTGAAGTACTTAAACATTCATTTTTCATATTCATGTTCATCTCCCATTTGGACGTGAAGTACGCACTCATTGAATCCGGTTTAATACAAAGCATATCCAATCTATACGATGTATACCTATCACGAAAGACGATCGAGAAGTCTCCACGTAAGATATAGCAACGAACAAATCGGCCTAGTGTATATTTCTAACATGAATTGTGATCTTCAAATTAATCATTAAAACGGATGATTGATCCAACTCTTCAGATTTAATGTGTAGAAGTTTTAGAATGTGCTGAATTTTTTTTTAATTTTTTGTATTATATGGCAATTAGATCTATCTTATCAAAAATCAATAAATTCTAAAATTTCTATGTAACTTATGTCAAACTATGAGCCAAAACTGGCAGGTGATCATGTATATTGGTCAGGAGAGGAGGAATAAAAGAATCCAAGAAGCTTGCACTGTAAATTATACACGAGCCCACCGTTGTCGGATTTGGCATTACCACTGGCTGATATGCCCCCTTCTTCTTCCTTTTTCACTTTGTGAAGCTTGCAAGATCTGGAGGGGATCAAGCTGGAGGGGGCGGTCAGCGGTTAGGGTTACGGCGGCAAGGTCTCAGGGATGAGTGCAATACAGGTAGAGGGCGGGGATAATTGGCTGTCCTCTGCCGGAGCAACGGTTAGGGCTACGGTGGCACGGGAGGGTTCGAGCGCGATAGGCGGGGATAATTGGCAGTCATCGCCGTTGGGAATGAGCCACGCCGGGGGTGCCTGCATCCCATCTAATTCATCCGGAATCCCATGGAACATGCAAAGAAGCACCAAAGTGGTCTAGGGTTTTGGAAAAGTTGGAAAGCCTCATCTTGTATCTAACTGTAAAACTGCTTCCATAGACCAGTAAGAGTATGCATAACAAAGTTCTTTAATTTCCTTTTAGTTTTGGATTTACAATTCTTACACTTCTCCATCTAAAAAGATCGAAAAAAGAAAAAAAAAAAAACTACAAGGTTAAGTGGTAATTCAATTCATCTGCTCTGAATCCATGGTCTTAGGGCACCAATCCCTGTAGATTCTATGAATCTCCCCACCATTCTTGCAGCTTCTTGCCATTGGCACGAATCGAATTTTTGGGTGTACTCCTTCGCCTTTTCGAGAAGATCAGCCCCATTTTTCCTGACTTGCACCATCTTGGGGCACTTCAACAGCCCGAGATAAGCATCCAAGTCATGAACACACACCGGATTCCTCATCTTGAAGAAATCCAGAGCCAGCTCAACTCCCACGTGGGCATAACACGAGCAGCTCCATGGGAGCTCGAACCTCCCACCCAAAACCCTAAAGTTCTCGTTGAGGAGGAACCCGGGCATCTTGGTAACCGGGTCGTTGATGTTCACCACCCTCAGCACCTTCACCCCGAGCTCCTCGCACCTCTCCTTGAAGCCCGAGTTCCCGACCCTCGGCCCGGCAAAGGAGTAGACGGTGATGGGGACGTCGCGGTTCAAGCCGAGCTCGGCGAGGTCGTACCCGAGCAGGAGGGCTATCGAACTCCCCATGCTGTGCCCACCCAGTGTGATGCTCAGCTCCTCGTCCTTGTACTTGTTGAGGATCCGCGACAGCTCGGAGAGCAGCTGCTCCCTGCAACTCCCATGGCTGAACCTGCAGCTGCTGTCGTCGGAGGTGTAGAGGCTAAGGAAGCCCGACTCGACCTTCACGTCGGGGCGGAGGTGGTGAGGGTCGAGCCTCGCCGGCACCAGCGAGCTCATGAAGTTCGCGATCCACTCGGTGCTGGTCACCGTCCCCCGGAAGGACACCACAATGTCCCTCCTCCCGAGCCGGCGCACCTGGTCGTCCGACGAGACCGCGACGTACCCGATCCACCGGCTCCCGCACGTGCTCTCCCCCTGCGTGGGGATGCTGATGTCCGGGGTGGCGTAGATGTACTTGGTGACCTCGTACCCCGACCCCCCCATCCCGACCCCCCTCAGCATGCTGCCCTTCCCGTACTTGCAGTTCAGGTACCGCTTCGACCCCGGATCCAGGTCGAAGGCCTTGTAGCAGGCCAGCACGAACTCCCCGTACCGCACGATCTCCGCCCTGAGGAGGGGGTCGAGCGGCTCGATGAGGTCCTCCCAATCGTCGGCGCCCTGGATCTCCCTCCACACACTCGCCAGCGACGCCCTGGCCTCCGCGACCGGAGCCAGCGCGACGGTCGCGGCGGCCACCGCCGACGAAGCCCGCTGGCACACCGAGCTCGACGCCACCGCCGACCCGGATGACGCGCGGGGGCACCGGAGCTTCCGCAGGAGGAGAGACGGGTTGGATGCCCAGATGCTCGTAGCCATGTCCTAGGCCTGGATTTGGTGTAGAGAGAGAAAGAGGGAGCTTCCAATTTTTTGGGAGAGTGTTACGATAGTGGGGAGTGGCCGGTGAGTCTATTTATAGGCACGGATGAACACCTGGCTCGGATCTGGATTTCTTCCTGCGTTTTCGGCGGGCGTTGAACCAGATGGCCACAGCGAGATGCAGCATGTTTGGCGAGGATTGACCGGAGGCGCTGCATGGTGGTCGGTTGAAAGCGACCGGGATCGATGTGAGTTTTTTTTTGTAATTTTTAACTAATATGTGTAAGGTCCCTGACAAAAAGATCAGTTTAGTCTAAGGATATATAAGACATCAGTTTAACTTAAGGCCGCAGGGTGGCGGGCACGAGCAGCTCCGGCAGCTGCAGCAGGCGTGATCGGCTCTGGCGGCAGCTAGGTAGGTGATGGGCACGACCAGCTCCGGCGGCAGTAGGGATTCGATAGCGGAGGGGTTTAGTGGTTCAGAGGGATCTAGTGTAACGCTATCTTATTGTTGTCCTTTCCTTTAAATTGATCTTTTTGTCAGGACCTCTCCCTAAGTTTATTTTTTTGCTTTTTTTGAATGAACGGGGTGGGAGAGTTGCGGCTGGGGTTTGAAGCCGGGTGGGGACGCGGGGAGGATCGAAAAGTAAATTTTGAAAAGGACGAGGGCTGTGTTGACTTCAAATCTCGCGCGAAAAGCAAAGGTCGCCTGGCGTTCAACGCGGTGCGGTGGACGGACGGGCGTGCCCGCGCTCGCGCGATCCGGCCCTCGGCCGAGGACGGAGAGACGGCACGAGCCGTCGATCACGATGGGCCTACCACGTTCGGCGCGGATGCACGTCGCACTCGCTCCAGCCGCCCCACCCCCACGTGGCGGTACGGACCGGCCCCGCCAACAACGTGGGACTCCTTCGACATTGGAGTATGGAGAGAGAGTTTATAACTTTATATAGAGAGAGGGCTTGTGGGATGCGGATAAGGCCGTACGAGATATCTGATGGAGTAAATCTGGACCGTTCCAAGCATGGCAGGCAATTAATGTGTCGGATGCATCTGAGGATTCTTTGGGTGGGAGGAGATCTGAGCCTTCACTGTTGGGGATCTGAATGTGTTGGGCTAACGTCCATGCAACAGTTTTGGGACCAGAGGGAGGTCCAGGTGAGTGGACCAGATTCATCCGCGTGCCACTGGGAGGAGTGGACCGACCATGGGTTGGATCAACAATCACGCTAAATGCACGGCTTTGGATCTCTCGTGTTCGATCAGTTCACTACTTAGGATCGCAATGAATATCGCCGTCCAGGTTTGGAGGAACGCGGGTTTGCATCCGGATGGAGCCATCTACGTGTGGAGAAAGTACTCTAATGGTGTCAAAAAATATCACCGGCTCGTTGTACGTCCACGTGACAGCAACAGGGGAGGACATGACGAGACGACATAAGTCCTTAAGGAGATCGTCCTTATCTTTAGGCACACACTGGGTGATCTCGGGTCACCAAAGAAGAAGGCCCCCCTGGATGAGTTCGGGATTCAAGGCAAATTCCGATTTTTGGATAAGCAGTATTGTGACCAAAGTAGGTCTTGGAGTTCAAAGAACACTCCCAAAGAAGTCGGCCTCGGCCTTCACAAACACCTCACACGCGTTCAGTTTGTACGCGAGGTGCCCCCTTTGAAGGACTCATCTTTTGCCCACTGTTCTATGTAAGTATTAGATGTAGTGTGTTAGTATTCTATTAGTCCCACCTCGGTTGTGGTAACATAATGGTGTGCGTACTCTCTCTATATAAAGAGAGGTAGTCTTATGTAATGCAACGTGAGCTTAATGAGATAATACAAGGAGATTTTCTCTCAAATCCTATTCGCTCTCCCCCTCTCTTCGTAACATGGTATCAAAGCCAACCCTCTTGGCCTAGGGTTCGACGCTCTCCTCTCCGGCCTCGGCCTCCTCGGTCGTCGTCGACGACATCGAGGAGGCCGGGAAAAATAAAAATTGTTTTTTCCCGTCTCTCTCTCTCTCCTGACTATCGGATCGATGTAGTCGATCTGATACGAACACCGGCGCTCTGCCGTCGCCGTCGTCCCGAGCCCTACGCTCTAACCCATTGTGTATCCCTGCGCCCCGGTCACCGTCGGCCCTCGCCATCACTGATGCCCGTCGGCCTGCCGCCAGGCCCTGCATTCGGACACCGGCCCGCAGCCCGGCCCTGCATCCGGACACTGGCTCCACACTGCACCGCCCCAACGGTGGAGATCACCACATCGACTTGCTTGATCGCCTTCACCAAGCTCTGCTCTTCTCTCCGGCCATGGCTTGATCGGATCCGGCTCGGCCGACCTTCTCCCTAGATGGATCCTGCCGCCCGGCCCTGCATCCGGACCCCTGACCGCCATCCGTGACGAACCTTGGCGCCCGTCGGCCCGCCGGACCCCTGCCCGCTTTGCATAGCCACGCCCGCTGGCCCGGCCCTGCACCTCCGTCGCGCCGGCCTACCATTGACCTGTGTCACGCCCGCCCGGCCCTGTGACCGTGCCCGTGCCTTCATCCACTGCAAGACGAGTCCACCGGAACCCGATCCAGCACCGAGCATGCCCCCGCGTCGGCTCGCCTGAAGACCGATGGACGCCAGCCCGCCTGAAGACCCCGTGCCGGTCGGATCTGCCGCGCCACCGGACCCGCCGTGCCCGACGACCCTTTGCCCGCGCCGGCCCTGCGCCCGTCCGTCTTGCCCTCCACCCGCCGTCTGCTGCCGCAGAGTCCGCACCGGCCAGCCTCTAGCTCGCCCGCCGGTGCCTGCTGGCCCGCCGGCCCCGCCGTACCCTGCGCTCGCGCCGAGCCCTGCGCCGCCCGGTTCTGCCTCGCCGGCGCTCCGATTTTCTCTCTCGTCTCTGGATCTCTCGCTCTTCCCTCTCGTCTCTCTCTCGATTTCCTCTTTCCTTATCTTCTCTCTCTCTCTCTCTCTTTCCTTATATCTCTGTTTCCTTTTTAGTTTGATCACAGCCGTCCATGTGTCATCCGAGCATTCCCTCTTTTATTCCCCTTCTCCCTATAGCCGTTCACAGCCATCCGATTTGCATCGGATGGCTGTACTTTAAAGATTTCTGCACCTGTGCTTTCCACTGGACTGACGGCTCTGATCTGTTGCATCGGATAGCTCTACACCCGATCCGACCCGGTGATCCCCTTTTGAGTTTGAGCCTGACTCTGCACTATGCCCTACACCCGATCTGACCCGGCATAGCCCTTGCACCCGCTCCGACCCTCGTGCACTTTGACTCGTTGCGCTCTCTCTGTGACCCTGCATTCGAGCTGCCGCTCCACCTCTTGTGCCCGCGTCCTGTCTCCGACACAGTAGCACGGGGGGCCAGATCTGGCGCTCCCGGCCATCCCCTCGCCACTTGCACTCTCCTTGCGCCCTGCACTCTGTCAGTCAGCCCGCTGCGCCTTATGCTTTGTCAATTCGCCTGCCCCATTGCCTCGCTCTGTGCCTTTGCGCCTTGGTATTTTTGCGCTCTGCGCCCTACCTATCCGCCTTGCACCTTTTAGATCATCTCTAGTTTCAGTCACACTTGTTTGTGCCGGCTTTTGGATCCTTTCTTGTTCCGATCATACTTGTCTTGTGCCAGCTTTTTGATCCTCTCTAGTTCCAGTCACACTTGTTTTGTGCCGACTTTTTGGATCCTTTCTTGTTCCGGTCACACTTGTCTTGTGCCGGTTTCTTTTGATCCTCTCTAGTTCCGGTCACACTTGTTTGTGCCGGCTTCTGGATCCTTTCTCGTTCCGGTCACACTCGTCTTGTGCCGGCTTTTTGATTCTCTCTAGTTCCGATCACATTTGTTTTGTGCCGGCTTTTTTGGATCCTTTCTTGTTCCGGTCACACTTGTCTTGTGCCGGCTTTTTTTGGATCCACTCTCATTCCGATCATTCTTGCGCCGGCTTTTGGATCCTCTTCTTTTCCTTGGTCATGTGACCCTATCAGAGCTATGACTCTTCCTCTTCTCCCTCTTCTTTGTCTGTGATGATTGAGATCTTCTAAGAGGTGTCAAGTACTTGCTTCGGCCGGGTGCTTGCCTCTTATGAGGTCTCACGCATTCACATCTTTTCTTAGCCGCTCTCTCTCCTTTCGGCCCCCCTTTATTGCCGGCTTCCATCACCGTCAGCTTCCTCCGCTCTGATCCTTAGTGATCATTGCCAATTCTCCCGGTTGACCTATTTACATATTGGCCGGGCTCCCCCGGTTGTCCTGCTTGCAGGTCAATCGGGTTTCCAGGACGACTTGTTTGCAGGTCGCCCTCGCACTATCTTTACTTTTCAGCATAAAAAAAGAGAGGGTTATTTGATGTAATTTTTTTTTTCTTTTTTCTTTCTTTCTCCTTCCTTTTATTAAGCAAACTGATGTCGGTTTATACCTTACATCAGTTTGACGGGGGGTATTAGATGTAGTGTGTTAGTATTCTATTAGTCCCACCTCGGTTGTGGTAACATAATGGTGTGCGTACTCTCTCTATATAAAGAGAGGTAGTCTTATGTAATACAACGTGAGCTTAATGAGATAATACAAGGAGATTTTCTCTCCAATCCTATTCGCTCTCCCCCTCTCTTCATAACAGTAAGATCCACAAAAAGCTCACCCAGGAGCTCGCCTAGTTGCACGCGACCGGCTCGCCCGTGGTAGATCACCTACCTCAGTACGTCTGGAGCTCACTTCATCCGCACGCGATCATATCGCCCGCGGGGGAGCTGCCTTTTGGAAGAGCAACGAGATGGAAAGGTTCTGAGAAAACCCAACAGTAATGGCCGCCTAATAGCTCGCTTGCAGAGAGATCGCCTAAACCGCACGCAATCAGCTCGCCCGCGGAGGAGTTAGTCACCTGCTTGGGAGTCGAAGAATACTTCCGAAGATTCAGCATCCACAGCTCGCTTAGTTTGCATGTGATTAGCTCATCTATGGTTAACCCTATTCCTAACTTACCCGAGATCTTGATCAGTACGCACGTGAGCACGCGAAGAGATCGCCTCTTGTTAACAGAAAGCTTAGAAGGATATCCACGAATGCCCACAGCTTTTCCAGGAGCTTGCCCTGACCGCACACGATCGACTCGCACACAGAAGAGATCGCCCCTGGCTAATGCTCACAACTTGCCCAGGAGCTCACCCTGACTGCACGCGATCGACTCGCACACAGAAGAGGTAGCCCTTGGCTAACGCCCAGGAGCTCGCCCTGACCACCCACGATTGGCTCGCACACAGAAGAGGTCATCCCTGGTAGAAAGAACCCTACAAAGCAGTCAACGCCAATGGCTCACCCGCGAGCTCTCCCATTTAGCTCGCTCGGGAGCTCGCCCGATCACGCAACTGTTGGATGTAATTCCATGGTAGAGGCCCGCAGCGAAAGCAAAGTGAAGGTCCGAAGACCGTGAGCGGTGTGCGTTACATATCAAAATTTTCATCGAAACGATCTACACGTGCGTGTATGAATCTAGCATGGCAACTATGCGAACCCCTAACGATGATCTAACGCGAAAGAACAATCTAGCATGTATGCATGTTCTATCTATAATAGATCTATATGTTAGAGATCATACCTGCGTGCGGATTCTTTCACCGCGACAAGTTTCTTCTTTGTCAATGGAGACGGGCTCGGATATGCTCGATATAGCTTTGGTGCGACAGCCATAACTTTCTGCTCCGAACTCCGATTGGGCTCAAATTTGGACTGTAGGTAGACAACTTCGAGACACAACTTTTGAAACAAGTTTCACATCGTTTGGACTTTTGTAACTCCCGAAATCGCAGAAACAACATTGATTTGCTGTGCAGATTCTGGACAGCAAAAGGTTGCGGGAAAAGCCTTCTAGTTCACCCGATCTCACACGATGCACGGCACCTCATCGATGGATCTCTGAGTGCCTCCATACGATGAGCCTTTTACTTCTACGAAACACCACGTGAGGAAGATGAGTCGCCATCCAATGACGCAAGCGAGGAAGAGAGAGACGAGAGATGAGATGCGAAAAGAGGAGAGGGGGCGGCTAGGGTTTCCCCATGCTTGCATGGCCGGCCCTAGGGCTTGAAACATGCATGGCTGGCCTCCCCTCTCCCCTATCCCTTATATAGGGCTGGCCCTAGGCTTATGGATAAGCCTAGTGCGGATAGGATTGACTGATTCAAACCTCTCCCTATATATCTCTTCTTTTATCTCTATCTTTTCCTTGTTTTTGAAAACGGTCAAAACCAGCCCATTTTCTGCGCCTCATGATCGGCCCTTTCATCGGAGGCAACAACCTCCTGAAACCAATAGGGCCAGCCTTGACCAGTCTCTCAACACTTAGGGCCGGCCCCCTTAGTACATAGTGGCGCATGGTATGACCAAAACGCCCTTATGTCACTAGTTGGCCGTTCCTCGTGTTCGGGACTTTGCAAGGCACACATAATTGAAGTGCACCAGTGATTTCACTATTCTCTGAGGTTCTCGTAGGGTGCCCCTAGTGAAGTCAACTAGTCAACTCGCAACATATCTCGGTGCATCGCACCCATGTGGCAAAGTTCACTTATGGCAAGGAATTGCTACATGCGTCTCTGCACTAACCTAGGGTTTCCCCTTAGTGCACACACGTAGCTATGCATCTACCGTGCACTAGTGCAAAGCACTCACGGAGCATATGCTTGGACTTCTCGCTTTCTCTTACTACGTTATGTGTTTCGAGGAGATGGTATAAGAGTCGTACATAATGTCGATAAGGTGGAACCTTCAGGGACCAGGGTTCATGGCTTCCAACTTAGACTTGATCGACATATTACCCGAGTGTATCATCGATCCTCTAAGTCCGAGTTAACCTACGTAGCCACCCAGAGTGCGACACAGGATGCACTCAAATTCCCCCGGACTTACTATGTTCTCCCTCATACTTCTGCTCTCCGCTTAGTATGGTAAACTCGTTGTCCCTCCATCTGGTGCCATGATGCAACTCGAGCGGTGGAGAATACCATCAGACTCGAGTGCTCATATGACTCGGTTCCTTCCAGGTTGACCACATACATCGTACCTCCGATTTCTCTTCCGAGCAACCGGATCCGTCACCAGTCCAACTGATGACCACCTGGCCAGGGTTTAATACGAGATAGGTCAGACCAAGGAACGCACCTCCCGTTAGGGGTGTGGATAGCCTACAGGAGTGACATGCTGATGCAACGCCAGCCGGGTAACCCAGTACACCGTGGTTTTGGATCACTGCATCCGGATCCTCACACATTGGTGCGCCAAAGCACCACTCAACTGGTTAGTCCACAAGACATGGTTCCTCAGGGTTTAGGACCGTTTTACCCTAAGCAGAAACACGGTTTAGTGCATCGGTGTCTGCTCACCGATCTGTGCACCGTGTTGGTTCCGTTCGGCCACAGACACTGTGCCTGGTAATGACCGTGGTGGAGACACCCACGCTCTGTCATCCCAACAGCTTATCCTGATAGGACGACCAACCCTAATCAGAGCTGCGAACGTATTTAGGTTACATAGGACCAGTCCCTTGAGTCTCCCACTCAAGTGGATTACCAAGTAGCCATGGCTCTCTGTTCTGTAATCAGAACAAGTACTAAGGTACGTACCAATATGCAATCCTATACTATCAACCATACATAGCTAAACTATAGGTTTTTACGAGCTGTAGACCTCACCAATTCTAACAATCTCCCAGTAGGTCTAACGAGGAATAACGGTGTTGAGCTCTGTAGCTTCTACATGCTGCCCATAAGCCTTTGCAGGAATTCCCTAAAAGAATTAGCAACATTGTCTGTAGATTCTACCTCAGTACCGCTACTTGCATTTCCTCCTATAACTGTCAGATCAAGTGGAGTTTGTACTTGATGGGTTTCCTCTCACGGCGGTGCCTAGTCTCCTTGGACCTTGCTTACCGCTCTTCTGTTGCAACAACAGATAACTGAGCCTCTGGTACGCGTCCCAAGTTCTTTAAGAACTTCCTAAGCTATACCACCTGGTAGACTACCTCGCACACAACAACGTGCTCTGTCTTTGTGGTGGAGTCTGTGATGCACTTTTGCTTCACACTCTACCAACTACCGTTTCTAATCCCAAGATAAAAATAATCCCTGAAATCGATTCTCTGGAACACACATCTGACACCAAAGTCAGATCCTGTGTGTCCAATCGATATCAGGACCTGTGAAGTGCAAGCTAACTTTTAATCCTTACATAATGAGGATTTCTGAGTATACCCTTCACATCGGTCCAGAGATCTAGACCCGGGTTCGATTGAAACTGACCCATCTTCCTGCTGCGCAATAGATATCTAGCGTCGTAAACCGAATCTGGCTAGAATCTTATCTTCATGCATAGCCTGTGACAGCAAGAGAATCTTGCTCTGGTAATCTCGAGTTACCTTGATTCCCAGAGCATAACTTGACTCACTAGGGTCTTTCACATCGAATTGTGATGACTACAAACCTTTACCGTAAACAATATTCTTACATTATTTTCAATCAGTAAAATATCGTTAACGTAAAGTACTAAATACACCGATGTAGCTATTTCACCTTTCTTGTACCCACTTGGTTTATCATCATTCTGATCAAATCCGTGTGAACGGATTCCCTTGATCAAAATAGACATTCCATCCTGGATATTTGCATCAGTCCATAATTGGACCGTTGCTACTTGCATTCCAAATCTTCCTAACCCACTGACACAAAGCCTGGGGCTACTCATCCATATGTCCTTTCCAAATTCCCGTTAGGGAATAACTGTCTTGACATCCATCAACCAGATCTCTCAACTATAATGGGCTGTGATAGATTAAGAGGATCCGTTATAGACTTAGGCATAGCTACCAGTAAGATGGTTTTGACATAGTCAATCCCTTCTCCTTTGGCAACTAATCTAGCTACTTAAGTCTTAATCGGATGCTCTTCTTATACACCTTCTACACTTTGAAGGGTGATAGTGCTATAAGTGTCAAGACTGTTCCAAGGGATATTGATGCAAATTTACCTCCATGGTCTTTTGTCAGTCAGAGCTGTCGAAAGCTCCCACTACTTCTTCGTAGCTCTAGAGATCATCCTCCTGAAACTCTGGATTAACTATCGAAGTTTCTCTATAGTATCTTTCAGGAGCTCTGATGGTCCCATAACGACGAGGTGGTGGTGGTACAAAGGTGAATTGTTTCTACAGTGTCTGGTATACTAGTTTCTTGTATCATCTACTCCCACTATGTTTTTCAGATGCGCACTCTCTACCAGTACCCAGTAGTTCACCCAGAACTACCTTACTGATAAACTTATGGTCTATAATATAATCTTGGTCTAGGTAGATGGTGTTCGTAGAAACGATTAACTTCCAAACCTCAAGATCATAACTCAGTCCACCTGATGCTTCCTAAGGGTAACCTGCAAACAGATACACCTGGAACTTCATCCCCATCTCATCCCTCTTGTCCTTTTACACAAGTGCAGGACAACCCTATATCTCGAGACACTATAGTGTCAGATTTCGCTTAGACCATAGCTCTCTATAGGTCTGAGGTACTAATCTAGATATGAGATAGTTTCAGATATAAGCTACTGTTTTAAGGTACAACCCTACCAAAAGGTGGGTAGTACATTTGGCAATATTCATCATACTACAGACCATGTCAAACAGAGTCCGATTCCTTCTCTCGGAGACTTCATTCTGACGTGTCATCCTTGGAGCATTTAACTGGGAGATAATCCCATGCTCCCTCAGGATCCTATGGAACTCATCCGATAGTGAGTTATTCCTTCGATTAAATCGAAGAGACTCCTATCGTCTGGATGCTCTTGGAACCATAGATGTCAAAATTAACTAATAACAATACCTTAGTGGCCCTTTTAGTTATTCTGCCTTTCAAATTACACTCATAGGTTAGAAGGATCTCCGATGAATCTGTGAACAGAAACTCGGCCTTCTACTACCTTTGAATTTATCTAAGGCAAAATATCTAAATCAGAGGGGTCACAAATGGGATATCTTCTCCGAAGGATTTAGATGAATTTCAATTAGACGCTACAGCTGTCATGAAATCTATTTCCGAATTAGGATTAAATACAAAGAGATTATTCTGATCTATTTCTCTAGTAATGAAGCTATCTATTCAGTTTAAGATACACACCTACGGTGCTGTCTAAAACTAAAAACTTCATTTACCAAGGAGGAAACAGAACTACATCTCTAAAAAAATCAAAATCCGTGTTTCGAAAAAACTAAGACAATCATATCTAACAGCTTCCGCAGCGGCTTATGACATCAGTACCTATGTTAGGATTACTTCACTATAAAGTAGCCTTCTGCTTTCCTTGAATCTCTGTAGAACCGAAGTCTACATTCCAAGAAGCATAAGAACTACTACTAGATAGCGACTCAACTCCTAACATCCTGATGCCATACTCAATCTTCAAATACCCCCTACACTCGCCAAAGCGGAAACACTTCCGTCCTTAGCATTACTAGACTTAGGAGTCCATACCAGTTTCTGCACTAGAATAGTTTTCGATCTCTTATAAGTTACTCCCTTAGGTTCTTCTAAAGAAGACCTAGGTTAAGCACTAAAGGCATTACCTTTAATCTTGATCACATCCTTTGTCTCTTGGAAATCTCCTTAGAAGTTCTGTGTTTATCATCTCTAACTTGTTAAAGCTAAAGTCTCTGACAACGCCTTCGAAGGTTCCAGACAAGGATGCAAGATAGATGTCTTCCACCACCTCGTCATCTAGCACCATGTCTTTGGAATCTAGTTCGATCTGGAACTCAAAGATGTGTTCCCGAACAAGCATACCCACTGACATCTCGGTACCGACAAGTATCTTAGTGGAAAATCGATAAGTCTACTGACTTCGCCTTCCAGACATCTTATACAAGTAAAACTTAATTAGAGAAGATCCAACATATCTCTGACTTGCTTCTAAGGATTTATCCGTAAGTCTGCTATGACATAGCACTTGCACATCTCCTTAGACTCTCGCTAGTCGTTATATGCCATAGTTAGTGCCCTAGTGATATCTGGACTCATTAGGTCTAGTACAGGGATATTTAGATTACATGTCAATGTACGTTTACTACCCTATGCATAAACTAGAGAAAGCGCTTCTGTTCTACGTAGTTGGAGACCCGATAACTGGTTCTCTTATGGGATAGCGGATAGGGAAACTATATAGTTGAATGAAAATGAATGCAGGAAAACTTATTTTATGGATTTTTAAAATAAGCTAATTATATCCAAATGTCAGCGCTACCCTCACAGCGAAGACACCTCCATGGATTAATTTAACCATGTATGTAAGATCTCAGAATAGGCTGCACCTGTCCGAGGGGGCAGTGTGCAGGTCTTCCGCTTACACGGGTCTTTCCCTTGACCCTATCCAAATCTGCTAACTAAGGGCTTTTGATGAACCATGGTTATCTTTTGGCCAGTACCACGTGATCACCATTGTCTATGCAATGAATACCTCACGTGTACTTCGGATGCTTAACCACGAGCCTAGGCAATTACGGAATGGGAGTTCTAGCGGCCCCCACGAGGGTGAGTAAAGCCTGAACCCTTGGCGCCGTAACCGCCATATCCCGAGGGAGATCACTAAGTAGCTTGGCATGGAAAAAACACAGCTCTCACCCGAGGGGGTTGTTGAGTTATGCCCTCCCACCCGAGCATGAAGTGATTGGCCGTGGAGGCCAGGGGATCTCTAAAAGTCCTCTCTCGCATCCCTTATTAAATTTGAGGGTTATTTTATGCAAGTATGAGTGTACACTAAGGTCACGACAACCTATACACTAGACCCTGGTCATACCGTGCTCCCACTAGCGTTTCAAGCCTTTTGTGAAGCATTAATCGATCTCGGAATATCATAGTCCCTGCCTCAAGTAGATTTCTCCACTCAAGTGTCATATTACATATCCCAAGAACATCGATGCTTGCAAACCTAGCTATCACGCTAATGCTCTGGAACCTAGCCTAAGGTCAGACTGACAGGAAAGGTCTTCCACTACCATGGCGCCTCGCTTATAAATTTAACGAATGATGTCATAGTAGAATTTCAACTCATTCTAGGTTTCGATGTTGGCTAAATAGGCACACCCGACGAATCGGGTGTTGACCTAATGGTGGCATAACCAAATATGAGGAATTCTTGCTATCATCAAGGGTCAATTAAATAATAGGCGTCACTAGTGGAATCCTATCCTAATAAGGTCGCTAGGACCCGAGGGGAAAGGACATCCCTCTAACATAGATAATCAAATTATCGCATCGGGGTTCTCTACAGAAACATAAAGAACAGAAGAAAGAAACAACCACACAACTGAATCAAGTTCAGGGTCCGACCCCTGAACCTACCTGGCACAGCTCAGGCTCTCTGTCTTCTTCGCAAGGCTCCTCGATCCGGTGCAAGCCTCTGTATACGATCCCTTGACGCTTTCTGCCCTTTGTCGTCATCGTGTACGCTTCACCGGATCGCCATCATCCTCCAAGGTTCCGCTTGACCTCCCGGTGGTGGATCTCCACGACAAGTCCTCTTCTTCAATTTGTAACCGAAAAAGCTCTAATACGCTTCGAGTAAGTGCTCGCTCGTACAAAATTTCCTAGAACGAAAAGGAAAACAAACCTAGCAAAAATCCTGGGAATCAAGGGTGGTCAACTTCCACCACTTGCTCGACTATGGCTCTAAAATCTATCCACACACAGAAGAAAATACATCCAGACAAATTCGCTAACACGGGATCCGACCCCCGGTAGCAAGCATTCATATATCCAGAATAATTTTAGAAGCGGCGTCCTGCAAGAACAATTCATAGAACACACAAAATATACTATGCATGATCTACTCGTAGAACGCCGATAGCAGCACATACTATTCATGCGCGCACATGACGATTTTATGAAAAAACATAAAACACACACCACTAGCGTGCTCTGATACCAATTGTTGGATGTAATTCCAAGGTAGAGACCCGCAGCGAAAGCAAAGTGAAGGTCCGAAGACCGTGAGCGGTGTGCGTTACATATCAAAATTTTCATCGAAACGATCTACACGTGCGTGTATGAATCTAGCATGGCAACTACGCGAACCCCTAACGACGATCTAACGCGAAAGAACAATTTAGCATGTATGCATGTTCTATCTATACTAGATCTATATGTTAGAGATCATACCTGCGTGCGGATTCTTTCACCGCGACAAGTTTCTTCTTTGTCGATGGAGACTGGCTCGGATCTGCTCGACATAGCTTCGGTGTGACGGCCATAACTTTCTGCTCCAAACTCCGATTAGGTTGAAATTTGGACTGTAGGTAGTCAACTTCGATACGCAACTTTTGCAACAAGTTTCACCTCGTTTAGACTTCTGTAGCTCCCAGAATTGCAGAGAGAATATTGATTTTCTATACAGATTCTGGACAGCAAAAGGTTGCGGGAAAAGCCTTCTAGTTCACTCGATCTCACACGATGCACGACACCTCGTTGATGGATCTCTGAGTGCCTCCATACGAAAAGTCTTCTCCTTCTACGAAACACCACACGAGGAAGACGAGTCGCCATCCAATGGCGCAAGCGAGGAAGAGAGAGACGAGAGAGGAGATGCGAAGAGAGGAGAGGGGGCGGCTAGGGTTTCCCCATGCTTGCATGGCCGGCCCCCCTCTCTCCTATCCCTTATATAGGGCCAGCCCTAGGCTTATGGATAAGCCTAGTGCGGATAGGATTGACTGATTCAAACCTCTCCCTATATATCTCTTCTTTTATCTCTATCTTTTTCTTGTTTTTGAAAACGGTCAAAACCAGCCCGTTTTATGCGCCTCATGATCGGCCCTTTCATCGGAGGCAACAACCTCCTGAAACCAATAGGGCCGGCCTTGACCAGTCTTTCAACACTTAGGGCCGGCTCCCTTAGTACACAGTGGCGCATGGTATGACCAAAACGCCCTTATGTCACTAGTTGGCCGTTCCTCGTGTACGAGACTTTGTAAGGCACACATAAGTGAAGTGCACCAGTGATTTCACTATTCTCTGAGGTTCCCATAGGGTGCCCCTAGTGAAGTCAACTAGTCAACTTGCAACATGTCCCGGTGCATCGCACCCATGTGGCAAAGTTCACTTATGGCAAGGAATTGCTACATGCGTCTCTGCACTAACCTAGGGTTTCCCCTTAGTGCACACACGTAGCTACGCATCTACCGTGCACTAGTGCAAAGCACTCACGGAGCGTATGCTTGGACTTCTCGCTTCCTCTAACTACGTTATGTGTTTCGAGGAGATGGTATAAGAGCCGTACATAAAGTCGATAAGGTGGAACCTTCAGGGACCAGGGTTCATGGCTTCCAACTTAGACTCGATCGACACACTACCCGAGTGTACCATCGATTCTCTGAGTCCGAGTTAACCTGCGTAGCCACCCAGAGTGCGACGCAGGCTGTACTCCAATTCCCCCGGACTTACTATGTTCTCCCTCATACTCCTGCTCTCCGCTTAGTATGGTAAACTCGCTGTCCCTCCATCTGGTGCCATAATGCAACTCGAGCGGTAGAGAATACCGTCAGACTCGAGTGCTCATATGACTCGGTTCCTTCCAGGTTGACTACATACATCGTACCTCCGATTTCTCTTCCGAGCAACCAGATTCGTCACCAGTCCAACTGATGACCACCTGGCCAGGGTTTAATACGATATAGGTCAGACCAAGGAACACACCTCCCGTTAGGGGTGTGGATAGCCTGCAGGAGTGACATGCTGATGCAACGCCAACCGGGTAACCCAGTACACCGTGGTTTTGGATCACTGCATCCGGATCCTCACACATTGGTGCGCCAAAGCACCACTCAACTGGTTAGTCCACCAGACATGGTTCCTCAAGGTTTAGGACCGTTTTACCCTAAGCAGAAACACGGTTTAGTAAACCGATGTCTGCTCATCGATCTGTGCACCGTGTTGGTTCCGTTCGGCCACAGACACTGTGCCTGGTAATGACCGTGGTGGAGACACCCACGCTTTGTCATTCCAACAGCTTATCTTGATAGGGCGACCAACCCTAATCAGAGCTGCGAACGTATTTAGGTTACATGGGACTAGTCCCTTGAGTCTCCCACTCAAGTGGATTACCATGTAGCCATGGCTCTCTGTTCTGTAATCAGAACACGTACTAAGGTACGTACCAATATGCAATCCTATACTATCAACCATACATAGCTAAACTATAGGTTTTTACGAGCTGTAGACCTCACCAATTCTAATAGCAACAAGCAAAAAAGTTTGTCTCCTTGCCCGCAGGGGTCGCCTACAGTATGACGGTAACAATTCGACAGATGTCACCACCCCCGTGGAACTACGTGGATGATTACGAGCCACATTTGCCGACCAAGATCGGTTTAGAACGCCCCAGATTAGAGCCTTCCAGAACACCCACCTGGACTAAGCCGTCACCGTCTGGCAGGCTAAAAGGCAAAGGCCATTAAGGGCCCATATGGGTTGGCACGTGAAGGTGTAGAAGGTGAGGAAAAGAGCGGCCATGTGCTGAAGTCTGGCGGTCTGCAAAAAGTCTATAAAGGTACGATCCCCGGCTCCAAAGTACAAGTTTGAAACTCAAAAACCCAGACTTTTTCCTACTTTTAAGCCTCCTCCCTTTCGAGCCATCACTGACTTGAGCGTCGGAGGGTCTACGCTCCTCACAGAGCCAGCCGTTCTCAGGTTTTCCTTGCCTTGCAGCCGTTCTCACGTTTTTCTTGGAACAGTACCGCTGTAACCGGCAATCCAAACTGGACTAGTACTTTGCGGGCTGGTAGGATCAACACACTCAACGGATCGGATTTTAGGGTTTAGGGTTAGGGTTTAGGTTTTAGGTTTTAGGATTTAGGGTTTAGGGTTTTAGGGTTTAGGTTTTAGGTGTTTAGGGTTTAGTTTAGGGTTTAGGGTTAGGGTTTAGGGTTTAGGGTTTTAGGGGTTAGGGTTAGGGTTTAGGGTTAGGATTTAGGGTTTTAGGGTTTAGGTTCTAGGGTTAGGGTTTAGGGTTTAGGGTTTTAGGGTTTAGGGTTAGGATTTGGGTTTAGGCTTAGGAGTTAGGGTTTAGGGTTTGGGTTTAGGAGTTAGGGTTTAGGGTTAGGGTTTAGGAGTTAGGGTTTAGGGTTTTAGGGTTAGTGTTTAGGGTTTTAGGGTTTAGATTTCAGGGTTAAGTTTTAGGGTTTAGAGTTTAGGCATTAGGGTTTAGGATGTTATATTGGCGAAGTTAAAAAATATTTTTTTAACCTAAACACTAAACCCTAACCTGGATTGTTTCATATGTAAATTGGACTGTTAGAAAATGAATATCTTACTGTTTCATATGTAAATCAAATTGTTTCATATATAAATCATATTGTTTCATATGTATATCATATTGTTTTATACTGTTTTATATGTAAATCAAACTGTTTCATATTGTTTCATATGTAAATCATACTGTTTTATATGTAAATCAAACTGTTATTTATATCATATTATTTCGTATAGAAAAATATTACTGCTTTCAGATGGTATCGTGGTCGAGGGTTCGTAGAGGCAGGGGTGGGCTAGCTCGGAGCGCTCCGGCTACTACCCCAGGGTCTGAGGCCGAGCCTTCCGGATCTGGTAGTGCTGTTCCTCTCTCCACACCAGCTCCTGATGAGGTCGCAGCCTCTGGAGCTTCGAGCAGTGCTCAGTACTCGGCTACAGCATCTACGCCCACAGGTAATGTTTAGATCTAAAGTTTTATACATATTGTAAATACTTGTTCAGTACTGATATATATTTTATTTGCAGGGTCGAGGATCACCAGGCACATAGGCGACCGGGGCGTGACGACGGCCCGACGCTTGTCGACCTTACGGGAGCCGCTTTCCCTACAGTGGAGCGGCAGGACCTTTGTGGGCGAGCACGCTTCTGACGCCGCCACGTGGGTCGGTATGATAGTACGGGAGGAGAGGAATGCCCCGATTGTGGGGATAAGGGGGTGGAAGAACATTGATACATCCTATAAGGAGAGGATGTATCAGGTGTTTTTGGTACGTTAGTTTCATTAAAGCATTTTAGAATAAAATCGTACTTGTTTATAATTTGATTTGATAAAATGACTTGTTTCTAAATTGATTTTATAGGAGAAATTTAAATGGGAGAACATGGAAACCGACACCCATCTGGAGGACTTGTGGAAGACGATGGGTGAGCGGTACAGGGATTACCGTTACGAGCTCTACCAGCTCTACGGTTACTTGGTCGACCAGCCGGCTGAGGAGTTATAGGCTACGGCCGTGACGAGAGACGCACCACCGCTATACGTTCTACAGTTTTTGGTCACTCACTGGGCCACCCCTCAGTTCAGGTATAATTATTATTTTGTTGATTCGTACTTGTTTTAATGTTATACTAAAAATTTGTATTGATGTTTCAAAATTTAATCGATTGTCATAGGCGAGTTCTGCTAAAGACAAGCAGAATAGAAATACCTCGACGACACCTGCTCCAGTGAAGAGGAGGACCTCCATGCCCCAGCTTGCACAGCAGGTGGTAAATGATACAAACATTTTATTATTTAAAGCTCTATACATGTTATATTAACTCATCTATTTATTTTATATGTCACACAGACACAGTCCTTGGGCCACGAGCCTAATCGGGTTGACCTTTTTGAGGCCTCTAGGAGGTGGCATACCGATGGGGCATTTATGGACGACAGGGTTGCCTCGCAAGTGGTAAGTAATTAAATTACTGTTAATATATTCATATGCGTATGCCATAAAATATCATTGAATATTATTGGTTGTTTTCATATAGGAGAGAATGCGATTTCTGGTGACCCCGTCGGGCGATGCCGGCTCCTCCTCCAGCTCAGTATCTGTTGACTCAGCGATGGATACTGTGCTCAGACCTGCCAAGCACGGCCGTGTCCTCTGTACGGGCCTTGGAGTCACGCCCTCCTCCAACTTTAGATGAGAGGGTATGCGCTCGAGGGCATGGGACACCCAGACCGGTGCAATCACTTAGTTGCAGTCTGCGCTAGACGTGGAGCGCGAGCAGAGGCAGGCCCTCGAGCACATGGTTGAGGCGGAGCGGGAGCAGAGGCAGGCCCTCGAGCAGAGGGTTGAGGCGGAGAGGCAGGCCCTCGAGTAGAGGGTTGAGGCGGAGAGGCAGGCCCTTGAGCGTAGGGTTGAGGCGGAGAGGAAGGCCCTCGATGAGGAAAGAGAAGCTCACAGGGCACTGGAGCGTCGACTTAATGACTTCATAAGCCGGTCTAGCAGTGGCTCATGCTCATGATCAGGTACTTACTAATTTTTATAATATTAGTAAAAAATATGAATCTTACTAATTTGAGTTTAGATCATATTATCACGCTAACATGCTAACTTATGATTTTCCAACACTTAGACTCTAAATCAATCAATCGGATCGTAAATGGTTAATATTTCCAATTAAAACTCGCTCGTAAGTCCAAAATACGGAATAATTCCAAGTACGAATTATCGGATGCCGATCAGATGACGATCCAATCGAAACAAAACCTATTTCAAATCCGAAACACGTTAACTTATGATTTTCCAACACTTAGACTCTAAATCGATCAATAGGATCGTAAATTGTTAAAATATCAAATTAGAACTCGCTCGCAATTCCGAAATACGGAATAATTCTAAGTATGAATTATCGGATGCTGATTCGATGACAATCTGATCGAATCCAAACCTATTTCTACTCCAAAACATACTAACGTATGATTTTCCAACACTTAGACTCTAAATCGGTCAATCGGATCGTAAATTGGTCAATCAGAGCGTAAATTGTTAAAATATCCAATTAGAACTCGCTTGCAAGTCCGAAATATGAAATAATTCCAAGTACGAATTATCGAATGTCGATCCGATGACGATCCGATCGAATCCAAACCTATTTCAAATCCGAAACAAGCTAACTGATGATTTTTCAACGCTTAGACTCCAAATTGATCAATCGGAGCGTAAATTATTAAAATATCCAATTAGAACTTGCTCGCAAGTCTGAAATACAGAATAATTCCAAGTACGAATTATCGGATGCCGATCCGATGACGATCCGATCGAATCCAAACCTATTTCAAATCCAAAACATGCTAACTTATGATTTTCCAACACTTAGACTCTAAATCGGTTAATCAGATCATAAATTATTAAAATATCCTATTAGAACTTGCTCGTAAGTCCGAAATACAGAATAATTCCAAGTACGAATTATCGGATGCCGACCCGATGACGATCCAATCGAATCCAAACATATTTCAAATCCGAAACACGCTAACTTATGATTTTCCAACGCTTAGACTATAAATCGGTCAATCGGAACGTAAATTGTTAAAATATCCAATTATAACTTGGTCGCAAGTCCGACATACGGAATAATTCCATGTACGAATTATCAGATGCCGGTCTGATGATTATCCGATCGAATCCAAACCTATTTCATATCCGAAACACGCTAACTTATGATTTTCCAACGCTTAGACTTTAAATCGGTCAATCGGATAGTAAACTTTTAAAATTTCCAATTAGAACTCGCTCGCAAGTCCAAAATACGGAATAATTCTAAGTACGAATTATCGGATACCGATCCGATGATGATCCGATCGAATTCAAACCTATTTCAAATCTGAAACACGCTAACTTATGATTTTCCAACACTTAGACTCTAAACCGGTCAATCGGAGCGTAAATCGATAAAATATCCAATTAGAACTCGCTCACAAGTCCGAAATACGGAATAATTCTAAGTATAAATTATCGGATGCCGATCCGGTGACGATTCGATCGAATCCAAACCTATTTCAAATACGAAACACGCTAACTTATGATTTTCCAACACTTAGACTCTAAATCGGTCAATCGGAGCATAAATTATTAAAATATTCAATTAGAGCTCACTCGCAAGTCCGAAATATAAAATAATTCCAAGTACGAATTATCGGATGCCGGTCCGATGATGATCCGATCGAATCCAAACATATTTCAAATCTGAAACACGCTAACTTATGATTTTCCAATACTTAAACTCTAAATCGGTCAATCAGATCGTAAATTTTTAAAATATCCAATTAGAACTCGCACGCAAGTCCGAAATACGGAATAATTCCAAGTACAAATTATCGGATACCGATCCGATGACGATCCGATCGAATCCAAACCTATTTCAAATCCGAAACACGCTAACTTATGATTTTCCAACACTTAGACTCTAAATCGATCAATCGGATCGTAAATTATTAAAATATCTAATTATAACTCGCTCGCAAGTCCAAAATATGGAATAATTCCATATACGAATTATCGAATGCCGATCCGATGACAATCCGATCGAATCCAAACCTATTTCAAATCCGAAACAAGCTAACTTAAGATTTTCCAACGCTTAGACTCTAAATCGGTCCATCGGATAGTAAATTGTTAAAATTTCCAATTAGAACTCGCTTGCAAGTCCGAAATAAAGAATAATTCCAAGTATGAATTATTGGATGACGATCCGATCGAATCCAAACCTATTTCAAATCCGAAACACGCTAACTTATGATTTTTCAACACTTAGACTCTAAATCGGTCAATCGGATCGTAAATTGTTCAAATATCCAATTAAAACTCGCTCGCAAGTCCGAAATACAGAATAATTCCAAGTACGAATTATCGGATGCCGATTCGATGATGATCCGATCGAATCCAAACCTATTTCAAATCCGAAACACGCTAACTTATTATTTTCCAACACTTAGACTCTAAATCGGTCAATCGGATCGTAAATTTTTAAAATATCCAATTAGAACTCGCTCGTAAGTCCGAAATATGGAATAATTCCAAGTACGAATTATCGAATGCTGATCCGATGACGATCCGATCGAATCCAAACCTATTTCAAATCCGAAACACGCTAACTTATGATTTTCCAACACTTAGACTATAAATCGGTCAACCGGATCGAAAATTATTAAAATATCCAATTATAACTCGCTCGCAAGTCCAAAATACGGAATAATTCCATGTACGAATTATCGGATGCCGATCCGATGACTATCCGATCGAATCCAAACCTATTTCAAATCCGAAACACGCTAATTTATGATTTTCTAATGCTTAGACTCTAAATCGGTCAATCGGATAGTAAATTATTAAAATTTTCAATTAGAACTCGATTGCAAGTCTGAAATACGAAATAATTTCAAGTACGAATTATCGTATGACGATCCGATCGAATCCAAACCTATTTCAAATCCGAAACACACTAACTTATGATTTTTAAACACTTAGACTCTAAATTGGTAAATCGGATCGTAAATTGTTAAAATATCCAATTAGAACTCGCTCGAAAGTCTAAAATACGGAATAATTCCAAGTACGAATTATCGGATGCCGATCCGATGATGATCCGATCGAATCCAAACCTATTTCAAATCTGAAACACGCTAACTTATGATTTTCCAACACTTAAACTCTAAATCGGTCAATCGGATCGTAAATTATTAAAATATCCAATTATAACTCGCTCGCAAGTCTAAAATACAGAATAATTCCAAGTACAAATTATCGGATGCCGATCCAGTGTTGATCCGATCGAATGTAAACCTATTTCAAATCTGAAACACGCTAACTTATGATTTTCCAACACTTAGACTCTAAATCGGTCAATCAGAGCGTAAATTGTTAAAATATCCAATTAGAACTTGCTCGCAAATCCAAAATACGGAATAATTCCAAGTACGAATTATCGGATGCCGATCCGATCGAATCCAAATCTATTTCAATTCCGAAATACGCTAACTTATGATTTTCCAACACTTAGACTATAAATTGGTCAATCGGAGCGTAAATTGTTAAAATGTCCAATTAGAACTCACTCGCAAGTCCGAAATATAGAATAATTCCAAGTATGAATTATCGGATGCTGATCCGATGATGACCCGATCGAATCCAAACCTATTTCAAATCCAAAACATGCTAACTTATGATTTTCTAACACTTAGACTCTAAATCGGTCAATAGGATCGTAAATTGTTCAAATTTCTAATTAGAACTCGCTCGCAAGTCCGAAATACAGAATAATTCCAAGTACAAATTATCGGATGTCGATTCGATCGAATCCAAACCTATTTCAAATCTGAAACATGGTAACTTATGATTTTCCAACACTTAAACTCTAAATCGGTCAATCGGATCGTAAATTTTTAAAATATCCAATTAGAACTCGCTCGCAAGTCCGAAATACGGTATAATTCCAAGTACGAATTATCAGATGCCGATCCGATGATGATCCGATCGAATCCAAACCTATTTCAAATCCGAAACACGCTAACTTATGATTTTCCAACACTTAGACTCTAAATCGGTCAATCAGAACGTAAATTGTTAAAATATCCAATTATAACTCGCTCGCAAGTCCAAAATATGGAATAATTCCAAGTATGAATTATCGAATGCCGATCCGATGTCTATCCGATCGAATCCAAACCTATTTCAAATCCGAAATATGCTAACTTATGATTTTCCAACGCTTAGACTTTAAATCTGTCAATCGGATAGTAAATTGTTAAAATTTTGAATTAGAACTAGCTCGCAAGTCCGAAATACGGAATAATTCCAAGTACGAATTATCGAATGACGATTCGATCGAATCCAAACCTATTTCAAATCCGAAACACGCTAACTTATGATTTTCCAATACTTAGACTCTAAATCGGTTAATCGGATCGTAAATTGGTCAATCAGAGCGTAAATTGTTAAAATATCCAATTAGAACTCGCTTGCAAGTCCGAAATACGAAATAATTTCAAGTACAAATTATCGGATGCCGATCCGATGACGATCTGATCGAATCCAAACCTATTTCAAATCCGAAACACGCTAACTTATGATTTTTCATCGCTTAGACTCTAAATTGATCAATCGAAGCGTAAATTATTAAAATATCCAATTAGAACTTGCTCGTAAGTCCAAAATATGAAATAATTCCAAATACAAATTATCGGATGCCGATCCGATGATGATCCGATCAAATCCAAACTTATTTCAAATCTGAAACACGCTAACTTATGATTTTTCAACGCTTAGACTCCAAATTGGTCAATCAGAGCGTAAATTATTAAAATATCCAATTAGAACTCGCTTGCAAGTTCAAAATACCAAATAATTCCAAGTACGAATTATCGAATGCCGATCCGATAATGATCCGATCGAATCCAAACCTATTTCAAATCCGAAACATGCTAACTTATGATTTTTCGACGCTTGGACTCCACATTGGTCAATCGGAGCGTAAATTGGTCAATCAAAGCATAAATTGTTAAAATATCCAATTAGAACTCACTTATAAGTCCGAAATACTAAATAATTCTAAGTACGAATTATCGAATGCCGATCCGATCGAATCCAAACCTATTTCAAATCCGAAACACGCTAACTTATGATTTTTTAATGCTTAGACTCAGTTATAGATCTAAACTATTTTTTTAACAAATACATGTTAATTGCAGGAGCCGGGCGGCGTCAGGGGATGAGAGCACCAGCGTTGGTGCCGGGCAGCGTGGAGTGGTTGAGATATAGGGCACGCAGATTCTCTCTGTTTTGGATTGTGTAAAAATTATTTTTTAATATGTGGTTATTTTTTGTTCTTGTCTATAATTGTCGGGCATTGTAGTAATATTTGATAATTTACGGTAATATTTTATAAATTTAGGTAATATTTGATAATTTGTGGTAATATTTTATAAATTATGGTAATATTTGATAAATTATGGTAATATATTGTGGTGGTATTGTTGTAAATCACAGAAATTAAATAACATTATTTTGGTAAATATTTAAAAAAAACATACTTTTTACCGATGGAAATTAAATGTTCCGTCGGTAATAATCTTTTTAATTTTTTTAAATTATTAATAAATTTTCGACGGACAAGACATATCCGTCGGTAATATTTATATTATTACCGACAGTAAAACAACTGTCCGTCGATAATAAGCTATATATTACCGACGGAAGGTAATTATCCGTCGGTAATAATATATTTTATTTTTAATTAAGTATTTATATATTACCGACGGCCAACAATTTTCGTCGGTATTAAGTCTTATTATCGACGAAAATATTTAGTCTATCACATATTTTTCCCGATGCCTTTTTTCACGACAGACTAGCGACGGAAGTCTCTTCCATCGCTATAAAGCATTACCGACGAAAAACTAATAGTACCGACGGATATTTTCGATTGGTAAAAACTATTTTTTTTGTAATGGACCGACCCCAAACAAATCAGAGAGCTCGTCGAGATGCCCTCGCCGAGGATACAGAAAGAAGTCCAAGTGTTGAGTGGACGATTTGTGACATTGGGTCGCTTTATCTCAAAATCTTTTGATAATTGTCGGCCTTTTTCAAGTTGCTTAGAAAGGGAGCTGCCATCCGTTGGGATGAGAAGTGCGAGCTTGCATTCCAGAGGGTCAAGGATTACCTAGCTGGACCTCCTATTCTGGCAGCACCCAGGGTTGGAGACGAGCTCGACGCCTATTTATCTGTGACCAAGCATGCAGTGAGCGGAGTCCTCGTCTTGGAGGAAGCAAAGGTGGAGAAGCTCGTGTACTACGTAAGCTACACCATGCTCCCTACCGAGCTGCGGGATCGACCCATCGAGAAGGTCGCCCTGGCTTTGGTCATGACTGCGAGAAAGCTCCATTCTTACTTTTTAGCGCATCCCATCAGGGTCATCACCAAGCACCTCTTTAAGAGAGCGCTCTCAAAATCTTCGGTGGCCGGGAGGCTTTACCGTTGGTTTGCTGAGCTCGCTGCCTACGGATTGGAGTACGCCCTGCGAACAACGATCACATAGCAAGCTCTTACTGATTTTTTGGCGGACTTCCTGCCTGAAGAGCCAATCTCGCTACAAGAGGATGAGCCAACGGAAGCGCACCCAAGGAAGACGAGGTTCCGTGACGAGCCTTGCGATCCCTTCCAAACCGAATTGGCAGCCGCTGGAGATTGGAAGCTCTTCATTGACGGCTCGTCCAACGTCTCTGGGGTAGGGATTGGGGCCGTGCTAATGCTAAAGAGGTAATCCTTGAAAAATCTGTTTGGCTAGATTTTGTAGCCACGAACAACAAGGTGGAGTACAAAGCACTCCTAGCTGACCTCGAGCTCGCTAATGACATCGGCGTTAGAAAGTTTGCAGTCTTCAGTGACTCTCAACTAATCATTTTCCAAGCTAACGGCGACTACGCCTCCTGGGATACGCGAATGGCGAGCTATTTAGATATTGTGAAGGGCATGTCCATGAAGTTCGAAAAGATTTCGTTCGAGCAAATCCCTCGGTCCGACAACAAGCAAGTTAATGCCCTCGCCAACACTGCCTCCCTGCTCGGAGGTCTCGAAGTCTGGCAGATGGTGATCGAAGTGCAAGATCACCCTCGAATCCAACTTGATGAGAGCGCAGTAAATCAAACCTTATCCGAGATACTCCCCACCGATTGGATTGCGCCAATCATTTGCTACCTCCAAGAAGTTGAGCTCCCCGATGATAAGAAAGAAGTTTGGCAGATAGAGAAGTGTGTCGGTCATTATCTTATCCATTAGGGCCACCTTTTTAGAAAATCATTTGGTGGTCCCAACCTCAGATGCGTAGAGCCCCTTGAGGTAGGTGAAGTGCTAGATTGCCTTCACTCTGGAGAGTTTGACAACTACTATGGTGGGCGGTTTCTAGCCGAGAAGGTAAGGAGGCATAGGTATTGGTGGCTCACCCTTGCTCAAGACGCTGTCAAGACCACGCAAAAGTGCCTTCAATGTCAAAAGCACACTACCATCAACCACTTGCCGGCAAAAGAGCTGTACCCTCTGGTAATCCCCTGGCCCTTCCAACAGTGGGGGCTCGATATAGTAGGTCCCTTCCCTGTTTCTATGCAGTAGAAGAAATTCATCTTGGTCGCCATGTACTACTTCACCAAATGGGTGGAAGCAATCTCGCTGGCCAAGATCGGCGAGAAATAAGCAAAGGACTTCCTGTGGAAAAATATTTTTTGTAGATTTGGCCTACCTCATGTACTCATCACGGATAATGGGCGTCAGTTCGATAACCGCTTGATCAAAAGATTCTGTGCTAAGCATGGAGTCGATTTGAGGTTTTTTCTCTCCGAGATACCCACAGAGCAACGGGCAAGCCGAAGCGACTAATCAGGTAATCCTAGACAATCTCAGGAAAAGGTTGGAAGGAAGAAAGGGGTTATAGAAGAAAGAGCTCGACAGAGTCTTGTGGATCTACCGAACCACTCCATGTCGCTCAACAAATGAGTCGCCTTTTAGCCTCGCCTACAGTTGCGAAGCCGTCTTACCCGTAGAGGCGGAGGTGCCTTCGGCGAGGATGCTCGCCATGAGCGAGGGCGAGGTCGACAACAACAACCTACTCATCGACTCCCTTGACCAGCTCGAAGAGCGGAGAGAGCTTGTGAACCTACATCTTGTTGGTTATAGACAAGAAATAAAGCATTCCTATGACAAGAGAGTTCGCCATTGGTTATTCAGATCGAGCGATCGTGTGATGAGAAAGGTGTTCACTAACACACAAGGGCCCAACGCTGAAAAGCTCGCAGCAAACTGGGAAGGTCCCTATATAGTACATGACGCGGGAAGATCGGGTGCCTATAGGTTGATGACCGTAGACGGCGACTTCCTTGAGCGGCCCTGGAATGTCATCCATCTTCGGAGATATTATCCATAGCTCGTATGCGCCCATTTGTAGATTATTTTTTATGAAATAAAAGGTGTTTGAAGCTGAATGAGTTTTTTTAAAAAAAATTTATGCTCAATAGTGATCTAAAGGAACAGTTCGCACGCGGTCAGCTCCCACGCAACTTCTATAAAGAATCAACTCGCACGCAGCTTTCATAAAGAATCAGCTCGTATGTCGTTCCCTCGAAAGACAGTCCGTTGTCATGCAGACTTAAAGCAAGACCGGGGTTCTTATTAGCCGTTCTGAATGACTTTGAGATTGTCGGGGTAGTTCGCTATCTAGGGGACTTTAAACATGACCGGGGTCCTTCGCATTCACATACCATGATAGGAAGCACCCCGGGGTGATCTAGGGGGACCTGAATGGGTGACTACCCGCTCAGGCAACCTGAAAATCTCTTGATAACCCCTCGAAGCTCGGATTAAGTGAGACCACCGGGAGGTGCAAATGCAGCCAATGGCCGAGCTGAGGGCATGCCCAGTAATCAGGGTTGCAGAGGGAACTTAGCTGAGTAGGGGGCAACTAGCAATTTATTTATTTATTTTTAATAAAATATTTAATCCTTGGGTTTTGGAAGCTTTGAATTATTAGATTTATGTTCCGTTGATTTTCCTACTTCAAGGATCAATTTGTGTTTTACCGAGCATGTCGTGCTTCCCGCTTGCATACCATCTTTTTTAAATTTGTAACTTTTTAGACGATTTAGCTACCTCGCCCGGGGTAGGACCCTCGAGACCGCTGAACGACTACATCAGTAAACTCACAGACCACGAAAAGGAAAGCAGCAAAGACGAAGGCGGACTAAAGATAGGGACAACAAGCTCATGGTTTGTTTATATCCGCCCCACTGTCATCCCCCTAGCGCCTCTTCTTCGACCTCTCTGCCTTGTATTTATCGACGGTAGCGGCGGCACCCTTCTTGAGGAAATCCTCCAACTGGGCCTAGAGGCGGTTTTGTAACATCTGCCCCAAACATACAAGATATTATCCGCTTTGTCCGTACTCGTACGAGAAATTCCCAGGGTGGTCACCCATCCTAGTACTACTCTTGTCCGAGCACGATTAACTACGGAGTTCTTACGAAATCCGTAGCGGCGCACGGTTTTAAAACACGTCTTTTATGTTTGGGAGGGGAAATTATATAAGTAGCTCAGGCTCTCCTTCTCTTCAGGCGATGTGGGACTAACTCGTGGCCTTGTACACCTCACCTCACCTCATCCATCTTGGCATCCCAGCCTCAGGAGTCTTGGCTCTTGGCTTATTGGATCTTGGTCGTCACAATCCACCCCCCTTAGGGCAACACGTACTCGTGTAGGGCTAGACCCCCTCATCTCGAGGAGAACCGGCTCTAATACCATTTTGTAACATCCGCCCCAAACACACAAGATATTGTCCGCTTTGCCCGTGCCCGCACGAGAACTTCCCAAGAAGGTCACCCATCCTAGCACTGCTCTCACCCGAGCACGCTTAACTACGGAGTTCTTACGAAATCCGTAGCGGCGCACGGTTTTAAAACACATCTTCTATGTTTGGGAGGGAAAATTATATAAGTAGCTCATGATCTCCTTCTCTCCTAGCGATATGGGGATAACTCATGGCCTTGTACACCTCCCCTCACCTTATCCATCTTGGCATCCCAGCCTCAAGAGTCTTGGCTATTGGCTATTGGTGTATTGGATCTTGGTCGTCACAGGTTTGGCTGGGCTTGCAAGTCTTTGGAATGTGCCTCATTCATTGCGGCGATTTTGGCCTTCAAGGTAGTCACCTCGCTCAGGAGTTTGGTCGTCTCCTTAGCCGTCCTAGCTTTTTGGAGCTCGATAGCAGATTGGGCACGAGCTTCTTCTGCCAGCGCCAGCTCCGCTCTCAGCTCATCCACCTCCACACTCAGTTCGCCGGAGCGGTTCGCTTGGTGGAGTCGATGGATATGCTTGTCTAGTTTGCGTTCGGATCCCAGAAGGGAATCGTTGAACAAGGCGACGAGGTCTCCATCGATGGTGGCAACTTCCGCGACGAGGGCCATATATTTTTTCTCCACCTGAAAAAGGCAAGTAAAGTGATTAGGGAATAAAACTAAAGGAAAGGAGAAAAAGATAAGGGTGTTACCTCGGAGAGCTTATTATAGAAGGCGACGTATGGAGATTGGGCGAAGTTATTACGGCTACAGATCTCACGAAGATAGTGAGGTGCCCTAGCCTCTTCGCCCGAAGAAAGTTGAGTCCCCAGACCACTTTGACCGTCGGGACCCGAAGTGGAAGCAATGTTGGGGGCAGGCACCGTGGTCGTAGGGGCCGGAGGAGGAATCTCCGGTACGCGAGTTTCCCCACCCTCTGGGCCGAGATAGCTTGTTTGGCCTTTGGGCTCCAACTCTGAGCTCGAGGCCTCAGAGCCCGAGCTCGATGACTTGAATCCTATATGCCCCAGAGGAGAAGACTTGTAAACCAAGTCCCCCAAGTTCCCCAGGGGATCGACCTCGGCCTGATCTGCCTTCACAGGCATGCTTGGAGGAGCTGATCCAGGTGGAGAGGGAAGATGGAGGGCCGCAGCCTACGTGAAAGCATGCAGCTCGCCTTCCGTCAGGGTGTTTGCACCCGAGGTAGGCGGTGAAACTTCGCCCCGTGGGCCTCGATCCCCGCGGAGGGAGTTGTTGGAGGCCGCTCGCTCGCTGCTTGCGTGTCGAGGGTGATTGAAGGGGGTGCCTCTGGTCGACTGGGCTCTTCATCGTCTGAGCTCATCTAGTCGAGCTCCGAATCAAGCCCCGCCTCCTGGAGGGCTTTTTGCTGCTGCTGCTGCTGCTCTGCCTGCACGCTCAGGAACGTCTCATGAGCTAGGCGAACCAGATCGACGAGCCTGGTACCGATTTAGGGACCGGAGGCAAATGGTTGAACGAGCTTCCTCTTCTTCTTCTTCCCCTGAGCTTCCATCTCCGGGGTCATCACAACGACCCTGAGAGGGACTGAAAGATCGCAAGGAAAATTCCCCATCAGAATGCGTGCCATTCCGGACTCAACCTCCGCCATAGTTAGCAGGAGCTCGACATTAAGATCGTCAGGCTTAAGAAAACATAATTTTTGTCTGACTACGAGTGTCTCCCGAGTGGGGCCCGCAGTAGAAGCAATAGAAGAAGTAGCAGGGATGGAAGGCGCTTGTTGTTGACCTGGGACGGAGCCGCTGTGAGGTGGCGGTGGCGGTGCGGCGTCGGCTTGGCCAAGCATCTCTAGGGTGTCGGGATCGACGATGTTGATAGGGGAAGCCCGCTTCCTTCCCGTCTTCTTCCAGGGGTTGTCGCCTGGGCCCCCAGTACCCTTACCTCCCTTGCTCACTCCGGACTTGCGGGGTGCGGCGGTCTTCTTCTTGCAGACTACCTTCTGCTTCAGTAGAATAGCCCCGACCTGGCATCCTTGAGTTGGAATGGAAAATTGGGGGCGACAATCTTATCTGGTCTCCGCCCTCCCAAGTAATGCAGGATGGCCTCGTCGAGTGATCGCACCCTGCCGGATTCGATGCACTTCCTTTTTCCGGTCCAGAAGAGGGCAATTGTAATATCTGCCCCAAACACACAAGATATTGTCTGCTTTGCTCGTGCCCGCATGAGAACTTCCTAGGGGGTCACCCATCCTGGTACTACTCTCACCCGAGCACGCTTAACTACGGAGTTCTTACGAAATCCATAGCGGTGCACGATTTTAAAACGCGTCTTCTATGTTTGGGAGGGGAAATTATATAAGTAACTCAGGATCTCGTTTCCCCATACGATGTGGGGCTAACTCATAGCTTTGTACACCTCACCTCACCTCACCTCGCCTTATCTATCTTGGCATCCCAGCCTCAGGAGTCTTGGCTCTTGGCTATTGGCATATTGGATCTTGGTCGTTACAATCCACCCCCCTTAGGGCTACACGTCTTCGTGTAGCGTTAGACCCCCCCCATTGCGAGAACCGGCTCTGATACTATTTTGTAACATCCGCCCCAAACACACAAGATATTGTCCGCTTTGCCCGTGCCCGCATGAGAACTTCCCAGGGAGGTCACCCATTCTAGTATTGCTCTCGCTTGAGCACGCTTAACTACAGAGTTCTTACGAAATCCGTAGCGGTGCACAGTTTTAAAACACGTCTTCTATGTTTGGGAGGGGAAATTATATAAGTAGCTCATGATCTCCTTCTCTCCAGCCGATGTGGGGCTAACTCATAACCTTGTACACCTCACCTCACCTCACCTCATCCATCTTGGCATCCCAGCCTCAGGAGTCTCGGCTCTTGGCTATTGGCCTATTGGATCTTGATCGTCACAGCAATATCTCTGAAGATGGATTGGGTGGGTCGGCCTGAATAAGAGGGAACCCCGCTGTGTCACCCCTGCCACCCCCCAGCGACCACGAAAGGGAAGTCCTTCCAATAGCGGTCCTTACTTTTTGATGGCGGAGAAGGGAAGTACTTCGCCTGGCCGCTCGGCGAAGTAGAAGACACCGCATCCGACGTTGATGTAGACTGGCCTCGGCTTCAGGAACCACTTCTTGAGCAGTTAGCTCAAGGAGATCTTCACGTTGAGGGTGGTCTCTAGCTGGGAGAGCCCGTATAGTATCCCCCAGTCCTTACTTTTTGATGGCGGAGAAGGGAAGTACCTCGTCTGGCCGCTCGGCGAAGTAGAAGACACCGCATCTGACGTTGATGTAGACTGGCCCTGGCTTTATGAACCACTTCTTGAGCAGGTAGCTCAAGGAGATCTTCACGTTGAGGGTGGTCTCGAGCTGGGAGAGACTGTATAGTATCCCCCAGTAGTTGTTGAGCTGAGCAGTGCACAGCCCCGCCAACTCCAAAAACTCGCCTGTTAGGTGGTTCAGGGGGAGCCTGAGCCCGGACCATAGCAGCCCCACGGATATCACGATCCCTATCTACGGTCTCTCCGAGAGCGGCATCTCGGAAACGAGGAGGTTGGAGGGGAGGTCGATGGCCTTGTGGATACTATCGGCAATCGACATGCCAATGGAGTCCTTGAGCCAGACCACCACCATCTCCTGCTCAAGTGCCAGAACTTCAGTCTCATGAGGCAGAGGGACTTCTTGAACAAGAAGATTAGAGGTAGGGATGACTGGGACTGCAGCGGGAGTCGCGGCTGCACTCGTCACCACCTCGGAATTAGAAGCAGCAAAGGTCGCCATCGGGAAAAAGAGAAGAAAAGAAAGTCGAAGTAGATGCAAGAGCAAGCTGGAAGGGAGAGCTGATCGCAGTAAAGAGGGGTAGAAATCCTCATCCACCCCCTATTTATAGGCTTAATAAAGACAGGCGAAGTGACTGACATTTAATGACAAGCGTGGCGGGCGAGGCGACATAGCGGCGGTTGATACGACAGAATCCGTCTTCCAATGAAAACACGCCACGTGCCCTCACGCGTGCACAAGAACTGAGACGGCGCCATCGATGTCTCCTTTGTCGGGTCTTTGACCAACCAATGAGCGACGCGTGGCTCGGCAACGTACACGATCCCATGATGCACTATGATGAGATTTGGCTCCTCGGGTTCTGATCCGATGCCACATTAATGTGATATGACAGACAAAGATGCAGATCTCATGGCAGTGATTTCGCCCTCGGAAATGGTTCACACATGATAAGCTCGCACAACAACACCTGTAAGTGATCAGCTTGAACTCAACCTCGTTAAAGAACAACCCATATACCCGTAACTCTATCAAGACGACCTCGTTGGGCTAGATCCAACCATTCCCTCAAGAGGGGGTAATAATGGTGCCAAAAAATATCACCGACTCATTGTCTATTTGGCAGCAGCAGTGGAGGACACAACGAGATGACAGAAGTCCTCAGGGAGATCACCCTTGTCTTTGGGCACACCCTGGGTGACCTCGGGTGACCAAAGAAGAACCCCCCCCCTCCCAGATGAGTTTGGGATTCAAGGCCAACCCCAATTTTTGGGTAAGCAGCATTGTGATCAAAATAGGTCTTGGAGTTTAAAGAACACTCCCAAAGAAGCTGGCCTCGGCCTTCACAAACATCACGCACGCGTTCAGTTCGCACACGAGGTGCGCCCTTTGAAGGACTCATCTTTTGCCTACTGTTTGACATAAGATCCACTGTAAGCTCACCTAGGAGCTCGCCTAGTTGCACGCGATCGGCTCGCCCATGGCAGATCACCTACCTTAGTGCACTAGGAGCTCGCTTTATCCGCACGCGGTCAGCTCGCCCGCGAAGGAGCCAGCTTTTGGAAGAGCAACGAGATGGAAAGGTTCTGAGAAAGCCCAACAGTAATGGCCACCTAATAGCTCACTCGTAGAGAGATCGCTTAGACCGCATGCGATCAGCTCTTCCGCGGAGGAGGTCATCACCTGCTTGGGAGTCGAAGAATACTTCCGAAGATTCAACACCCACAGCTCGCTCAGGAGCTCGCTTAGTTTGCATGCAATTAGCTATCCCATGGTTAATCTTGTTCTTATCTTACCCGAGATCTCGATCAATCCGCACACGATCAGCTCGCACGCGGAGAGATCGCCTCTTGTTAACAGAAAGCTTAGAAGGATATCCACGAACGCCCACAGCTTGCCTAGGAGCTCGCCCTGACTGCACGCAATCGGCTCGCACGCGAAAGATGTCACCCCTGGCTAATGCCCACAGCTCGCCCAGGAGCTCGCCTTGACCGTACACCATCGATCGGCTCTCACGCGGAAGAGGTCACCCCTGGCTAACGCCCACAGCTCGTCCTGACCGCACACAATCAGCTTGCACGCAGAAGAGGTCGCCCCTGGATAACGCCCAGGAGATTGCCTTGATCGCCATGATCGGTTCGCGCACAGAAGAGGTCGCCCCCTGGCAGAGCTTAAAGAACCCCTCAAATGATTCAACGCCCACGACTCTCCCAGGAGCTCACCCATTTAGCTCGCTTGGGAGCTCAACCGATCATGTAACAGCAAAGGAGTTCACCTCCTTGCCCGCTAAGGTTGCCTACAGTAAGGCGGTAACAATTCGACAAATGTTACCACCCCCGTGGAACTACGGGGACGATTGCAATCCATATTCGCCGGCCAAGGTCGGTCTAAAACACCCCAAACTAGAGCCTTCCAGGACACCCACCTGGACTAAACCGCCACCGCCTGGCAGGCTAAAAGACAAAGGCCATTAAGGGCCGATATGGGCTGACACTTGAAGCTGTAGAGGGTGCGGGAAAGAGCAGCCACATGTCGAACTCTGGCGGTCTGCAAAAGGTCTATAAAGATATAATCCCCAGCTCCAAAGTACTGGTTCGAAACTAAAAAATAAAGATATTTTCCTACTTCTAAGTCCCCTCCCTTTCGAGCCATCACTGACTTGAGCATCAGAGGGTCTGCGCTCCTCACCGAATCAGTCGTTCTCACGTTTTTCTTGCCTCGACCACCCGAGCTAGCGAAATTTTTCTCCGACATATTCAGTGGGACGGACATACCACGTCAGCCAGACGTGGACCCCCCACACCCAATGCACTATTAATTTGGGGTCAATAATTAAAATAGAAAGTTTAATTGTAACATATTTGTTAGTATGTATATTGTAGGTTACATGTGGCTACACGCTAGGTCATACAATCAGTGGTAGACCCAGGATTTTTTCTCAGGGGGGGCATAATTATTAAAAGGTAATTACTGCCATTGCCTCACAGTCGAAGGCTTCGAGAGGTGGCGTGACAACGTCCCTACCCTTCCTTCGATCGCGTAGCAAAAGGCCTATTAGGATTTTGCTTCGAGTGGAGGAAATTTTTGATCCTCGGAGTTCTTCAAAAATTTGGAGCTATAAGTGGTCGACTCGATCGGGGTGCACGAATTGTAAATAATAGACCTTTTTTTTTCGGGAAGGGGGGGGGGGTTCATACATGCCCCCAAAAACATGTAAATAGGCCCCGATTCCCACTAGATTCTTATTCACTAAAGGCCATGTGATGAACTCTATAAGGATGCCACGTGCGCAGGTGGTGGCAGACGACGGTGGATGTTGGCCGGACAGTAGCGGGCGTCGGTGGCCAACAACGTGTGGTGGTCGGCGGACGGCGAGGTCGGCCATGGGTGGCTAATACGGGCGGCGACGGTAGGTGGTGACTGATGAGGGTGGTGGCCGGCAGCGACGGGTGGCCCATGTGGCGGTGGGGTGGTGGTCGGCGACATGGCGGTGGACATTAACTGGCAGGGGATGGTGGCTGGTGGCGGCCACCTCCATGTGTAGTTGGCAACCAAAAGTTGACAAACAAGCTGGTTATAATTTTTTTTTTTGGGTAAACTACACTTTGCTCCCCGCCTGAAGTTTAGCTTAAAAACATTTTAACAGCCCAATAGTTAAAAAATAACATTTTGCCCCCCTTCAATTCAGCTTCGATCAGATTAAAATTACCAAATGAGGAAATCAAGTAGTTGACAAAAGGGGTATTGTGCTAACATCTCAGACTTTAGGGAGTGATTTGGAACAAAATAAACTATAGGTGGGTTAAGTGTTCCTCCCCGCCCCCCCCCCCCCCCCCCCCCTCCCCCGGGGCTAGATGTAGGTTCACCGCTGCACACAATGCTACATGCTAGGTCACACACGGCTTTACACATACTTGTTTATTTATATGTGATTATGGCCTAATGCATGGTGTCGAGGAAAATCTCGTAAAACTTATTCTATGACCTGCAAGACCAAGTAAGTTAGAACGGCTGGCTCCTTTCAGAGCGTAGACATTCCGACGCTCAAGTCAGCAGAGATTTATAGGGGAGGACAAATAATCAGAAAATAGTTTGGAGTTTTTGAATTCGAACCTGTATATAGGAGCCCTGGGCCTTGCCTTTATAGCCTTTTTCCGACCACTAGAGGCCGGCACGTACCTGCCCTGGCCTCTTGTATCATTTGTGTACCCTCGTGCTGGCACACAGGGGTCTTTAAATGCACTTATTGTCTTGGTGGCCAGCTGAAGGTCCGGGCTTGAGAGGGGGAATGCACCAGTCTTGTCAATTCCAGGTGGACATTTTGGAAGACTCTGGACAGAGGTGGCCTTGGCCAGGACTTATTAGCGAACTTGACCCATAAGCATCCACGTGGTTCTGCAAGAGTGCGAACACCTATCAACTCGGTGCCGCCTTACGATACATGAATTATTTGGATATCTTCTTCAGCTTCTTACAGGCAAAGGAAAACATTCCGCGTGAGAGCTAACTGTGGGTGCAAAAATTGTACCGGACCGGATCAGAGCGGCATGGGCCCGCGCAACGGCCCAAGTGGGTAAGCCCGCCCGGGTTCATGGGCCCACTCTACGGGGCTCGCAGATCAAGCCCTCCCCCTTATTGGGCCTGAACAACGGCCCAATAAGGGCCCAGCAAGGAGGCCCAGAACCAGTGCCACGTCATCAGCGCCACGTCATCACTGCCATATCGGGCACGTGCCTACACTATAAAAGGACCCCCAAGGCATCTAGGAAAGGGGTTGGCCATTCAATCAGAGGAGGAGGATCCCAGAGCAAGTGCTAGAGCTCAATTCTCCCCTTCTTATTCTCTTCTAGTTGCTCCGTGCAACCCGGACTGTACGAAGCTTCTCTTGGCCTGTCAAGAGAACGCTCACCCCTTATTGACTTGAATTATAGTGAAGATCAGGTGGCACCTCTCGCCCGGAGACGTAGGTCGTAAGGCCGAACTCCGTCATCAATCCTTGTGTCATCATTCTTTACTCTCTCTATCTATTCTCCCATCTCTCTAACTCTACAAATCGTCCACATTCAATCAAGGCTGTGGGGTGGGGTTCCCGATCAAGGCGGCTCGGAAATTTCCCCCCACAATCTTTGGCGCCGTCTGTGGGACATCGTTAGAGGTCTTACCCACACCTCTACCGATTCCTATTCAACTTGCGGTGACGAGCCACAAGTGCTCATCCAAATCAACATCAACGCCTTCATCACGCCGACATCAACACGCTCGATGGTGAAGGCCGGCACTAACCCACCAAAGGCGGGTGCTAAATAAACAAACGATATGTTGATCGAAGAAGAACAAGAAGTCTCGGTTGCAACCAACCAAAGAAATGTTCGGGAGCGACTGGGGCCACAAGGCAGCCATCCAGAAGGGCACAGCGATCGGCGAGACCCGTCATCCCCGAGGCGTCGATCTGGCAAAGAGCACGCCACCCAAGGGGACAATGATCTAACTACATACCAAATTTCGGCTGCTGATTTTCAGCTGTTAAACCTTCTCAAGAGGAATGCAGCCCTCGAGCAAGAGAGGGATTCCCTAAAGAAGGTAGCTGAAAGAGCGGGGGTTGTGGCCCACAACTCTCCAACTGCTGATGAAGACCAACCAAGGACTCGCCCCGCCGTGATTCATCATCTTGAAGAATCACATGTGCCACGTATTGAGAGGCGTCAAGTATCCACACAAGCACCAAGGCAAACGGTGTGGGATCACCTCGACGTCAACGGTGCGCCCAACTATCGCGGAGAAGGATCGCCTCAATCAACAGGGTCCACTAGACATTCTATCTCTTCGCACACGAAAGCAACAGATGCCCACAAGCTGCTCAACCGACTAAGGCATACTACCGACGTGGGACGCCGCCATCAAGACCGTAGGCAACTAATCACCTCGGTGGGGCCACTGCATCCCAAGGTTCTTGCAACACCATTTCCTATGGGTTGGCGAACACCGAACCTACCAAAGTTCAACTGTATCCAAGGAGACCCTGCTCTCCATATCCTAGCCTACAAGCAGGCCCTGACGCCCTACGAATTTGAGAACCATGTTCTCTGCCGTATGTTTGCGGGAAGCCTCGAGGGACCTGCCCTCGACTGGTACTACACACTGCCTACTGGTACGGTGACTACATTCAAAGAATTGGCTGAACTCTTCATGGACCATTACCGGCTAAACTTAAAGCCGGAAAAGAAGCTGGATACACTCTACCGGCTGAAGATGGGCTCCGATGAGTCTCTAAGGAGCTTCATGATGAGGTTTCATAATGAGCACTCTGAGCTCACCGGTCGGTCCCATAATGAGGAGGCCATCATGCTGGCATTCCAGAATGCTATCCGGCCAGAGCTCCACGTCTACACCGACTTCATCCGGCATCCTCCCAGTAACCTGGAAGCGATGTTCAAGCGCGTACAGCGGGAGATAGAGGTGGAAGACAATCAGCGGGCCAGAAGATTACGCGAGCCCCGCGAGTCTCGCGACTCCCGACATAAGAAAGATGATGAAGCTCCTAATGAAGTACGCTACAAGAAGTCTGCCCATGCTGCGTCCGACCAAAAGGCCCAGGCCAAGAGGTACAATGAAGATTCGAAAGCCCCTCCAGCAGAAAAGAGGCGAACTCCAAGGGAGCAAAGGGTGTTCACTGAGCTGAACACCTCCATTGAAGACATCTTCGCCTACTTACAGAACGAGCCCTTCTGCAAGTGGCCACAGCCTCTCCCTCCAAATTCCGACCAGGCGGGAGATACGACAGCCTACTGTGAGTTTCATCGCAGCCATGGCCACCCAACCTCTACATGTCGGAAGCTAAAGCATCACATCGAAGACCTGATCCAAGAAGGGCGGCTCGATGGCTACCTCGCTAATAAGGAACCAGGTCGAGAGTAGGAGAGGTTGCAGCAGTGGAGAAAAGAAAGTCAATGTAATACGTGGATGCCGCGGGGCAACCTCTGAAAAAGTGTAACTGCAACTTTGTTATATCAATAAAGTGTCCTTTTTTTTCTCAAAATCAAATCTCTTGAAGTTCGATTCCACCATATTAGGGCAAAAAAAAAAGGCTCCTGGCAAACCAGGTCAACCAAAGACCTTCGATTCCGCCCATTCAAGTCGGAAGCTCGAAGGCAATTCGGCTACGCCCTCTCGAGGCTAAAGTCCGATAAAAAGGCTCCTAACAACCCAGGTCAACCAAAGACCTTCGATTCCGCCCATTCAAGTCGGAAGCTCGAAGGCAATTCGGCTACGCCCGCTCGAGGCTAAAGTCCGATAAAAAGGCTCCTGGCAACCCAGGTCAACCAAAGACCTTCGATTCCGCCCATTCAAGTCGGAAGCTCGAAGGCAATTCGGCTACGCCCTCTCGAGGCTAAAGTCCGATAAAAAGGCTCCTGGCAACCCAGGTCAACCAAAGACCTTCGATTCCGCCCATTCAAGTCGGAAGCTCGAAGGCAATTCGGCTACGCCCTCTCGAGGCTAAAGTCCGATAAAAAGGCTCCTAACAACCCAGGTCAACCAAAGACCTTCGATTCCGCCCATTCAAGTCGGAAGCTCGAAGGCAATTCGGCTACGCCCGCTCGAGGCTAAAGTCCGATAAAAAGGCTCCTGGCAACCCAGGTCAACCAAAGACCTTCGATTCCGCCCATTCAAGTCGGAAGCTCGAAGGCAATTCGGCTACGCCCTCTCGAGGCTAAAGTCCGATAAAAAGGCTCCTGGCAACCCAGGTCAACCAAAGACCTTCGATTCCGCCCATTCAAGTCGGAAGCTCGAAGGCAATTCGGCTACGCCCTCTCGAGGCTAAAGTCCGATAAAAAGGCTCCTGGCAACTCAGGTCAACCAAAGACCTTCGATTCCGCCCATTCAAGTCGGAAGCTCGAAGGTAATTCGGCTACGCCCTCTCAAGGCTAAAGTCCGATAAAGAGGCTCCTGGCAACCTAGGTCAACCAAAGACTTTCGATTCCGCCCATTCAAGTTGGAAGCTCGAAGGCAATTCGGCTACGCCCTTTCAAGGTGAATGTCCGATAAAAATGCTCCTGACAATCCAAGTCAAGCTAAATTATCAACTATACTCATCCGAGGCGATGAGAATAAGTCCAAGACAGGTGTCGTCGCTTTGACATGCGCCAAGTTCAAGGAGACAGCCATTGGCATTCGAAGACAAAGTCCGAGGCGACCAATGCCCCGGCGCTCTACAAGCCCAAGGCCCGGTCCTTGGCACTCAAAGACAAAGTCCGAGGTGACCAACGCCTCGGCACTCTACTAGCCCAAGGCCTAGCCCTTGGCACTTGAAGACAAAGTCCGAGGCGACCAACACCTCGGCACTCTACAAGCCCAAGTCCCAGCCCTTGGCACTCGAAGACAAAGTCCGAGGCGACCAACGCCTCGGCACTCTACAAGCCCAAGGCCCAGCCCTTGGCACTCGAAGACAAAGTCCGAGGCGACCAACGCCTCGGCACTCTACAAGCCCAAGGCCTAGCCCTTGGCACTTGAAGACAAAGTCCGAGGCGACCAACGCCTCGGCACTCTATAAGCCCAAGGCCCAGCCCTTGGCACTCGAAGAGAAAGTCCGAGGCGATCAATGCCTCGGCACTCTACAAGCCCAAGGCCCAGCCCTTGGCACTCGAAGACAAAGTCCGAGGCGACCAACGCCTCGGCACTCTACAAGCCCAAGGCCCAGCCCTTGGCACTCGAAGACAAATTCCGAGGCGACCAACGCCCCGACACTCTACAAGCCCAAGGCCCAGCCCTTGGCACTTGAAGACAAAGTCCGAGGCGATCAATGCCCCGGCACTCTACAAGCCCAAGGCCCAGCCCTTGGCACTCGAAGACAAAGTCCGAGGCGACCAACGCCTCGGCACTCTACAAGCCCAAGGCCCAGCCCTTGGCACTCGAAGACAAAGTCCGAGGCGACCAACGCCTCGGCACTCTACAAGCCCAAGGCCCAGCCCTTGGCACTTGAAGACAAAGCTCGAGGCGACCAACGCCTCGGCACTCTACAAGTCCAAGGCCCAGCCCTTGGCATTCGAAGACAAAGTCCGAGGCGACCAACACCTCGGCACTCTACAAGCCCAAGGCCCAGCCCTTGGCATTCGAAGACAAAGTCCGAGGCGACCAACACCTCGGCACTCTATAATCCCAAGGCCCTACCCTTGACACATAAAGATAAAGTCCGAGACGTCGTCACCGACGTATTGGCATTCGATCAAAAGTCCAAGCTTAGTCTTGTCACTCAGGTCCAAGCATGAGATTATCACTGGCCATCACCTTTTTTCGACGACTATCGGTTCCAAACCGGTCAAGGGGTGGTTGGTCTGACTTTATCAGTACGTGTCTCCACACGGGTGAAGTCGACGGTGGGTAGCACGGGATAAAATGATGCTTCCTTGATCCTGGCCAAGTCAATACCCTCGCGTGACCGTAGTACCTGGCAAATACAGTAACCAGGTGCGGTACCACATTGGGTGAAGACTGGCTGGCCATCACGCGGCGTCATCCTAGATTATCTCTAAGAAACCCCCTCGAATATAGCATTGTCCCTCGCCGACATCCCCACGCACCAGCGTTTTACCAAAAAAGTGTCGGTTTCAAATGGGGCTAAAATTCGAAAAATACACTATTTTCAATACCAACACTTTTTGGCCTCTTCTAGCAGCCCCAATAATGCGGTGTCGGCACCAACAAGCAGCCCCCCCTCGGTTTCGCACAAAAACCGAGTAGGGAAGAGGTGACGGCACACCATCAGCAGCACACCCCTCGGTTTCGTCAAAAACCGAGAGGGGGTGTGTGTCGGCATCAACAAGCAACCCCCCCTCGGTTTCGCACAAAAACCGGGTGGGGAGGGGATGACGGCACACCATCAACACACCCCTCGGTTTCGTCAGAAAACCGAGAGGGGGTGTGTGTCTGCACCAACAAGCATCCCCCCCTCGGTTTCGCACAAAAACCGAGTGGGGAGGGGGTGACGGCACACCATCAACACACCCCTCGGTTTCGTCAGAAAACCGAGAGGGGGTGTGTGTCGGCACCAACAAGCAGCCCCCCCTCGGTTTCGCACAAAAACCGAGTAGGGAAGGGGTGACGGCACACCATCAGCAGCACACCCCTCGGTTTCGTCAAAAACCGAGAGGGTGTGTGTGTCGGCATCAACAAGCAACCCCCCCTCGGTTTCGCACAAAAACCGAGTGGGGAGGGGATGACGGCACACCATCAGCACACCCCTCGGTTTTGTCAGAAAACCGAGAGGGGGTGTGTGTCGGCACCAACAAGCATCCCCCCCTCGGTTTCGCACAAAAACCGAGTGGGGAGGGGGTGACGGCACACCATCAGCACACCCCTCGGTTTCGTCAGAAAACCGAGAGGGGGTGTGTGTCGGCACCAACAAGCAGCCCCCCCTCGGTTTTGCACAAAAACCGAGTAGGGAAGGGGTGACGGCACACCATCAGCAGCACACCCCTCGGTTTCGTTAAAAAACCGAGAGGGGGTGTGTGTCGGCACCAACAAGCAGCCCCCCCTCGGTTTCGCACAAAAACCGAGTAGGGAAGAGGTGACGGCACACCATCAGCAGCACACCCCTCGGTTTCGTCAAAAACCGAGAGGGGGTGTGTGTCGGCATCAACAAGCAACCCCCCCTCGGTTTCGCACAAAAACCGAGTGGGGAGGGGATGACGGCACACCATCAGCACACCCCTCGGTTTCGTCAGAAAACCGAGAGGGGGTGTGTGTCGGCACCAACAAGCATCCCCCCCCTCGGTTTCGCACAAAAACCGAGTGGGGAGGGGGTGACGGCACACCAGCAGCCCACCCCTCGGTTTTGTCAGAAAACAGAGAGGGGGGTGTGTCGGCATCAACAAGCAGCCCACCCCACGGTTTCGTCAGAAAACCGAGAGGGGGTGTGTGTCGGCGTCAACAAGCAGCCCACCCCTCGGTTTCGTCAGAAAACCGAGAGGGGGGTGTGTCGGCATCAACAAGCAGGCCACCCCTCGGTTTCGTCAGAAAACCGAGAGGGGGGTGTGTCGGCATCAACAAGCAGGCCACCCCTCGGTTTCGTCAGAAAACCGAGAGGGGGTGTGTGTCTGCGTCAACAAGCAGGCCACCCCTCGGTTTCGTCAGAAAACCGAGAGGGGGTGTGTGTCGGCGTCAACAAGCAGCCCACCCCTCGGTTTCGTCAGAAAACCGAGAGGGGGGTGTGTCGGCATCAACAAGCAGCCCACCCCTCGGTTTCATCAGAAAACCGAGAGGGGGGTTGTGTCGGCATCAACAAGCAGCCAACCCCTCGGTTTCGTCAGAAAACCGAGAGGGGGTGTGCGTCGGCATCAACGACAGCTCGCTGATGAAACCAAGAGGGGGGGAGATCGACATCACCAACAGGTGATCAAAAAAAAAAAAAGGGGGGCTCGGCTTTCCCTCGCACAAGACTCGTGCAGAACTTTGCTCCTCTCCCGCTCGCACACAACCGTTTCCCTTGGAACTCTCGTGTAGATGAGCAGCAAAAAAAAAAAAAAAAAAAGGAGACCGAAGTCAAAGAAGGAAAAAGAGAGAGAGGGACGCCTGCTCTCTCTCACAATGGACCGAAAGCAAAGAAAAGAGAGTAAACAAAGGAGACCGAAGTCAAAGAGAGGAAAGAGAGAGAGAGAGAGTGCTGAGAAAGGAAAGAGAGAATACATAGGAAAGAGAGAATACGTGATGCTCTCGTCGAAGAAAGGAAACAGAAGGAGAGAGAGGGGGACCGGATGTGCGATCCAATCGGGAGGGCCGCCCGGCTCGCGCCCGCAGCCCCCCTCTCCGATTCGATCGGGGCCAGCCCCCCCCCCCCCGGCCAGTGACCGGCCGCCGACCGCCGCTGCTCCACCGACTTCGGCCGCCCTTCTCTCCCCCAACCTCTCCATCTCCACAGTCGACCTCTCCCTCCCTCGCACCTCGCCGTCGACCTCGTCCGCGACGCCGCCCGGGACTGAGGCTTCTTCCAGGTCACCAACCACGGGATCCTCCTCCCGGTCATCGATGCCACCATCCCCGACTGCCGCAACTTCCATGACTACGACTGGTGCCTCACCGGCGAGAAGTGTCGGTTCTCCAGCACCGCGCAGATCACCCCCCGCTTCGTGGGCCACACCGGGAACAACGCGCCCGTGACCCCGGCGAAGAGCGTCAGCGCCGCCGACCGGGTGTTCCGACGGTTCTTGAACGCGCCCAACTACATGGCGAGCACGCAGTCGTTCGAGGCGAAGGTGCGGTCGCAGAGCGCGCCGAGGCAGAGGCCGGAGCCCGGGTCGGGGCCCCGGAAGCGGGTCCCTCTGAGCGAGATGCTGCTGGGGTCCAGGGCCAGCTTGAGCGGGGTTGGGATGGAGAGGTCCTGCTCGAGAGTGCAGGAAGCGTTCAACTTCAAGAGCGCAGTGGTGGGGAGGATTGATAGGTCCCTCGAGTTGGGTCGAGAAACAGAGAGTGAGTACTTCTCCATCTGTTGATCCATTCCCAAATTGTTGTTAAACCAGGAAGTGTTGCAGCAGTTTGGGGGGTTTGTGTAAATTTCAGCTATTTTGATTCGGATTTAGTTGTGAAATGTCTGAAGTTGGGGGAGGTCGACGGTTTGCCACTATTACCCCCCGTGCCCTGAGCCGGATCTGATGGTGGGGATAGCAGATCACACGGACCCTGGCGTGCTAACGGTGCTGATACAGGATCACGTCGGTGGTCTGTAGGCCAAGCGGAGGGGAGACAACGGGGAGACCTCTTGGGTCGATGTCAAGCCCCTGCCCGGGGCCTTGGTCATCAACGTTGGTGATCTCCTACAGATATTTTCGAATGATGAGTACAAGCGTGTGGAGCATCGGGTGGTGGCCAATTCTCGTCAAGAAGCAAGGGTTTCAATTGCCGTCTTCTTTGACCTTGGAAATAGGGGGGAGTCTGAGTTCTACGGTACTTTGTCGGAGCTTGTTTCACCTGATAAGCCATCCCGATATCGGAAGTTCACGATGGAGGAGTTCATGGGGTTCTTCTTCAGCGAGGAGTCTCGATATCCTCTCGGTCGGGAAAAGGCAAAAGGGTCTCGGTACCCTCTCGGTCGAAAAATGCACTAATTTTTCGAGAACGCCTCCTCGCAAAACCGAGACTTTTTGGCTCGCACCAAAAGGGTCTCGGCATCGACAGAAGGCAAAGGAGTCTCGGCATCCTCTCGGTCGGGAAAAGGGAAGAGCGTCTCGGTACCCTCTCGGTCGTAAAATGCACTAATTTTTCGAGAACGCCCACTTGCAAAACCGAGACTTTTGGCCCGTGCCAAAAGGGTCTCGGCATCGGCAGAAGGAGACTCTGCTAATACGAACTGCGGCACCGACAGCCCTTGCCAACCATGCCAGGATCCTAAGGCGTTTGCACCTTGGAATCCCAGCCGACCCAGGGGGTCCTGATCCGACTGGGAGGGGGTAACTGTGGGTGCAAAAATTGTACCGGACCGGATCAGAGCGGCATGGGCCCGCGCAACGGCCCAAGTGGGTAAGCCCGCCCGGGTTCATGGGCCCACTCTACGGGGCTCGCAGATCAAGCCCTCCCCCTTATTGGGCCCGAACAACGGCCCAATAAGGGCCCAGCAAGGAGGCCCAGAACCAGTGCCACGTCATCAGCGCCACGTCATCACTGCCATATCGGGCACGTGCCTACACTATAAAAGGACCCCCAAGGCATCTAGGAAAGGGGTTGGCCATTCAATCAGAGGAGGAGGATCCCAGAGCAAGTGCTAGAGCTCAATTCTCCCCTTCTTATTCTCTTCTAGTTGCTCCGTGCAACCCGGACTGTACGAAGCTTCTCTTGGCCTGTCAAGAGAACGCTCACCCCTTATTGACTTGAATTATAGTGAAGATCAGGTGGCACCTCTCGCCCGGAGACGTAGGTCGTAAGGCCGAACTCCGTCACCAATCCTTGTGTCATCATTCTTTACTCTCTCTATCTATTCTCCCATCTCTCTAACTCTACAAATCGTCCACATTCAATCAAGGCTGTGGGGTGGGGTTCCCGATCAAGGCGGCTCGGAAATTTCCCCCCACACTAACCATAGGCGACATAGATGACATGCAGGCTAGTCGTTGGCAACTGTGGGTGCAAATTTTGGCAAGAAGTCTGCAAACAACGGGACCCACCGGCCCTGCCCGGTGGGCCCACAAAGCCTTCCACGAGACCCACCGACCCTGCCTGGGGAATCCCCGGAGACGACGGCGGGACCCACCAACCCTGCCTGGAGAATCCTCAGATACGACAGCAAAAACCGCCATTTACCCCCAAATTCCTTTCTAGGAAATCCTATAAATAGCAGTGTCTTCAAGTGTAGAGAGGATGGAGAGATCAGTACCATAATCTGATATCTGATTTCAGAAAACCAGAGCTCTGGAATTTCCAGCTTCCCATCCTCTAACTCTCCTCGGTCTTCTTCTTGTCTTTGAAGAAATCAGAGATACTACGGTGACACTCGGTCTGTCGAGGTCACTTCAAGTAAAGTGATAGTGAATTCGGGTTACCCCCTATAGCACGGAGACGTAGGCTTCGGCTGAACTCCGAGATCATAACTTGTGTCATTCTCTCTGCTTGCATACTTAAGACACTAACTCTAAGTCATCCAGACATCAACCTTCAGATCTATCTTCCAACCATTAGATCGACCAGAGATCTACCCTTCAACATCAATTGACTGGTGAGGTGAAGTCTTTGGATCGGCACGAAGATTTTCCCCCCATAGCAACGTAGATGGCATGCAGAGTTGTCGATGGCGACGTAGATGGCATGCGGGCTGGTCGTTGGCGACGTAGAAGATATTCGAGTTGCGGGTGGTGAGCGATCTGCGAGCTGTCTACCGGTGGCAGGGTCCTGTACTGTTGTTTCAAGTGCTAAATCTTCTGAAGTATCCCTTGGGTTCCAAGACCCTACTCGACCAACGAGCTGCTGCACTAGGGTAGCTAGTGGATAACTATCCCAATGAGGATGGAAGGCACAATCAAGGCAAGTCTTCTAATCAGAGGCGATCCCATTTTCTAGGATAGCTAGCGAGCTAGCCCTTCAGAGACTTTCCATCCTCCAAGTAAAGGACAATATCCCGCGTGTGATCTGGTCGCGGGCAACATTGATATCCTTTTCAGTTTCCTATAGGCAAAAAGCGATATCCCGCATGCGAGCTGATCGCGGGTGACATGGATGATATGCGAGCTGTGGGTGACAAGCGATCTGCAAACTATCTATTGATGATGAGACCTGCGAGTTGCCTGTGGGCGATGTGCAACTTGGGAACTGCCTGCGGGCGAGGTGACTACGGGCGAGGTGCCTGCTTGCGAGTGATGCGGTCTAGCACCAAAGCACCGGACCTATCAGGGTTACAATTAAGTGTGTTTGCTTGGACGGGAGTAGCACTAAGAGGAACGACTCCCAAGGCAGTCCCCATCCAGGACAGACTTTCTAATCAGTAGCTGTCTCATGAGCTAGGTTGGCGAGTTGAGGTTATTTTTCGGACACCATCATTACCCCCTCCTAGACGGATGAGGGCATCGGCCTTTGCCGAAGTCCGTATAGGAGCTAGACGTTGGTGCTTTCGCAGGATGAGGTCGCCTCTGGCACTAAATGGTGAATCGGTCCGTATCCCTTTCCGGAACATCACATTAATACGGCACCAGGTCAGAATTCGAGAAGCCGGGTATCATTGCACGACATTAAATGCATCTTGGCTGGCTCCTGATGGCATCATGACACATGGCAAGATCCAAGGGGCCAAATCCAAATCATTGCTATGCCGAGTAGATCGTCATCAATTGTCACTTCACTTTCTGCGCACGCGTGAGTATACGTGGTGGGCGGTGATTGGGGAATCAAAGTTGTCGCATCGGTTGTCATTGCGCGGCCTTGTATGTCATGTCGGGTTTTAAAGTCTGGTCTCTTCTTCTGTTTTTAATGCGCCAATAAATAGAGGAGTTGGTGGGCTTCTCGATCCTTTATTGCAAAGAGCTCTCCCCTTTATATCGCCTCCCTACTCTTCTCTCTCTGCTTCTTATGGCGACCTCAACTGCATCTGGAGTCGACACAACAATAGGATTGTCCGAGCTTGATGCCACCGTTCCGGCCTTGACTGCACCGGTCCTTAACGAGCAAATACGTAAGGCTGACCTCTCCCCTGAGGAAGATGTCCCTACGCCTGTGCAAGAGACAGCGATGGTGTGGTTTAAGGACGCGACAGAGCTTGTCTTCAAGAGCCTACACTATGCCCTCAACCTCCATTCTCATCTCATATTCACCCCCTTGCTAATCTCTAGAAGGCCACCCATATAAACCATAGTCTCGGTGCTGTGGTCCGAGCTCAGGCTCCCCCTCAGCCATCTGGCCGGCAAGCTATTGGAGCTTATCAGGTTATGCCCAACACAGCTCACGGGAACTCATGGGGTTTTCTTTACTGGCTTTCCCAGCTCGAAGACGCTTTTTGCGTGAAGATCCCCCTCTCCTATCTCCTGAAGAAGTGGACACCGAAGATCGGGTCCACCTACCACGATGTGGGGTGCAATGTCTACTACCTGGCCGAAAGACCGGGCGAGGTGATCCCGTTCTCATCTATCGAGAACAAAGATAGGTTCTAAAAGGATTACCCCTTCATGGTCGCTAGGGGATGGCGGGGTAGACAAAAGAATATTCCTTCCCATGCAAGGAAGCCGCTTAAGTCCATCTTCAAAGACATCTCCCGCCTTTAGGCTGGCAAGACCAAGTGCATCGCGTCTTCGAGGGAGCAATCACTCGACATGGAAATCTTGGACTTCTTAATTGGGAGGGCGAACTCCCGACCAATTCATGGTGCCCGACTTTTCGTTCCAATTAAGGAACAGAAGGTCGGGCTCCATCGATGTCGAGGACTACTCGAGTGAGGGATCTAAAAAGCATGCTCGACCAAAGCCTCCTTGCCAAGCCACCACTGCCTTGCTTGACACTCCAGGGCACACTCCAAGAACCGGCTCATGAGCCTTCTCCATTAGACCACAGCTCGAGCCACAATCGTCCATCAAGCCGACTCAAGAGCCGCAAGTTTCTCCCCTCGGACCCAGAGCCACTGCGCCACTCGCATTACTATACATTTAGTTAATGGGGTGTATGCCTAAATATCATATAGTTATGGGGGTGTAAGTCAATTCTTTAGGGGGGGCAAGTCTAATAACGATTAAGAGGGGGCTGATTTACTAATTAGCATATAATGTTGGGGTGGGGGGTTTAAGTCTAATTTACCCTAGATTGTATGCATGCACTTTTATTTTAAAAGCCTTCTAGTTTTTTTTTCTAGTTTTTGAGATGGCATACGACTTGTTCTATAATATTATAATCATGTGGATCGCTTTTGCTGTGCGCTTCGATATTTGGACTTTGGAGCTACATCACACTTGCACGTGAGTTGTCGTTTGTTTGCTAATGTTGAACCAACTACCATGAGAACCCAACAATGTGGCAAAAGTCTAAAGCCTAATGTGGGCCCTGTATTTCTAGTAAATAGCCAATAACCATTATTTTTCTAGAGCTAATATCGACCTGAGAAACCGAACTGACCCGACTCGACCTTAGTGTGGGCCGGGTCGGGTCGGATCGGGCCCATGCCCAATTTGGGTTGGTTGGAGTTTCAATATAATAGATTCTAACTATTTCTATTTAGTCCCTGGTTGGCTCAAACCCGTACCAACTTGACCTGAATTTCACCCCTAATTATTACTACTTCAAAAATTGGTACCGTTCTAGTTTCAGATCTACGTATCAGACCCAAATTTGACTTGTCTCTGCAGTTCGGCGTCCGGGATCCTAAAAACCGAGATCAGCTACCCGATTAATTTGCTACATTTGCTTACGGCCTAATCGTGGTATGTTATGGCGTCCATTATAAAAGGGCATAATGCGGACTATACTTGCTACTGGACGTACGCTACACTTCGGGTGGGACTATTTACACCACAGATATTACTAGGGGGCAACACAATTGCTAGGGGTAATTGCAGGTTGCCAAGGGCAACACCTGCAATTGTGCTGCACCCGGTAATGTGTTATGTAAACTATCGCTTGCTACCGCCCATTGAAGCCCGCCTCCTTCCTTCTCCCATTGCCACCTGCCAAAACTAGTCCATCAGCCTGATCCATGCAGGTCACCGCCCATCCATCGTCATGCATCCTCCTCCACCGCCCTTCCTCCTTCCTCCTCCTCCCCCCCACTCCTCCTACACTCAGTTGTTTTAGTTCAGCCCCCTTCTTGTGCGCTCAGCCATTCAATGGCGAGTGTATAGGAATAGGGGGCAGGATGAAACGATCGAGTGTAGGAGGATGAAGAAAGAGGGTTGCGGGGAGGGGGGGCTCGGCAATGCGATGTCAAGTACTTACAGACCATTTGGCCATCGATGAGCACTTGACCTGGTTAATTGTTTAGTCTTTTGAAGTCTTAGTTCTAGTAGTTATTAGCGTATGTTTGTGAGGTCCTGGTTATGGTAGTTATTTGTTTAGGGTTGTGAGGTCCTTCTTATGCTTGTGAGGTCTTGGTTCTTTGTATCGATTTTTTGTTTAGACTTGTTTATGCTTGTAAGGTCGTGGTTATAGTTCTTTATTTATGCTTGTGAGGATCTGGTTCTATGTGGCAGTTATTTGTTTAGGCTTGTGAGGTCATGGTTCTTTGTGGCTTGTGAGATCCTAGTTCTGGCAGTTATTTGTTTATGTTTGTGAGGTACTGACAGTTATTTGTTTAGGCTTGTGAGGTACTGACAGTTATTTATTTTGGCTTTTGAGGTCCTGGTTATGCTTGTGGGATTCTGGTTCTCTGTGGCAGTTTTATATTTCAAGTTATAATATATGACGGTTTTTAAATTATGCATGTGATGTCTTGGGTTCTCGGTTACAGTTCTATTCTAAGTTCTATATCTCTAGTTCTAATATACATGACGATTCTTTACTTATGCTTGTGAGACCCTGATTCTCTATGACAGTTCTTTGTTCATGCTTGTGAGGTCTTGGTTCTATGTGACAGTTCTAATATATGATAATTTTTTTATTCTGTGTGTGGTGACTTGGGTACGTTCTCAGTGACAGTTTTAATTGGAAAGTTCTATCTATCTAGTCTAATATATGATAATTCTTTGATTACGCATGTAAAGTCATTAGTTTTCCTCCCCAATAATTGAGCGTGCTAACTAGAGACTAGGAGTATACAGTTATCGATACCAAAATCCATAAAGATGTTAAACTTTTGTAGCTTTAAATGGCCATGATGATTATATCTAAGCCCAATTGTCATATATAGAACTAGCGATATATATAGAACTATCATTGGTTTTGGGAGTGACATGTAACAGGCGATGATGAATTGCTTTAGGTTGACGGTAACATTGGATGGCCTAATGTTTTATTTTTAGCAAAAATTGTATTTATGTGTGCAATGTTTCACTCTCTAAAAATTGGACATTCATAGTTGTCTCTCTCTAAAAACTGGGAAACCATAGATTTCTCCTTCTAAAAATTAGGTATCCATAACTCCCTCTAAAAAAATAGATATTCACAGATTTCTCTATCTAAAAACTGGATATTTATAGAATTCTCTCTTAAAACTAGGCAACCAGAGCTTTCTCTTTCTAAAATCTGGATATCCATAGTTTTCTCTCTCTAAGAACTAGGTATGCATAGCATTCTCTCTCTAAAAACTAAGTATCAATAAATTTCTCTCTAAAAACAGGGTATCCATATGTCTCTCTCTCTAAAAACCGGGTATCTATAGTTTTTTCTTTCTAGCTTTTTTTTCCTAAAAATTGGACATTCATAACTCTCTCTCTAAAATTAGATATCAATAACTTTCTCTCTATAAAAACTAGATATCCATAGCTTTTTCTCACTAAAAACTAGGCAACAAAAACTCTCTCTCTAAAATTATGTATCCATAATTTTCTTTCTCTAAAAACTTGGCAACCATAACGTTCTTTCTTTAAAATCTGGGTATCCATAACTTTTTCACTCTACAAAAAATGATTATTCATAACTACCTCTTTAAAATTAATTATTTTAGGGTTAACTCGGTTGGTCTAGTCGCAACTATATACAACCAATTACATCCAACTAAAAAATAAAGATGCAACTCCACGTACCATCAAAACTCCTTGTAACCAAACAGCAGAGTTCCAACTTCACCGTCAGAACTACTTCCAACCTAACAACAATGTAAAACACGGAATTGGAGAGCCAACTGAATAACTTTCATTAGGATATATGCTCATGTATATATACAAGTACATAATGATATGAGCCTCCTGAATAATCGGTATGGGAATAAATATTCTATACAAGTAATGTGTAACTACAATAACACTCCCCCTCAAACTCAAGGTGGGTCTAACGACAAGAATTTGCAAACACAATACTGAAAAACAATAGCCGGAAGAGCTTTTGTGAGAAAGTTTGCAATATATTCCTTAGAGAGGATGAAAGGTAAAAATATTGTGTGATAAATATATTCCTGACGAGTATAGTGACAATCAGTTTCTATATGTTTTGTGTATTCATGAAAGACTAGATTTCTGGCAATCTTGATGACACTTTTGTTGTTGCAGTGTAATAGAGATGGATTGGAGAAACCTACACCAAAGTCTCTAAGTAACCATCACATCTATACGATCTCTACAGTAGTGGTTGCCATGTTATGATACTTGGACTAAGTGGAAGACCTAGAAAATGTGTCTTGTTTCTTACTACGCCAGGAGATAAGTGAGTCACTAAGAAATAAAATAGAACACAGTCATGGAGCGGCGAGTATCAATATCCCCCCATAATTCACTTCGGAGTAAGCACGAAGGATAAATAGAGAGGTGGAGGGCATAAGCAGAGACCTAGTCATTGTGCCACGAAAATAGCGTATAATCCGGAGAATATCTACATAATGTGAGGAATAAGGTGCCTTAACAAACTAGTTAATAATGCCAACAACATAAACGATATTAGACCTGGAGATGATGAGGTAGACAAACATCTTGATGAGGCAATAAAATCTAGAGGCATCACGTAGTGACTCACCAGTAGTAGCAGAGAGGTGCAAATTCTACTCGAATGGAGTGCAGAAGATCGAGTATCAGTAAGAGTTGCCTCTATTAGTATCTCAAAAGTGTACTTCTAGGAAAGTATAATCCTTTGGGGAGAGCGAGCTATCTCTAGTCTGAGAAAGTACATAAGGGGCATAGATCCTTTATCTCAAACTATCGCTGAAGATGATGCTGGAGAGAGGCAATAGTGGCATTAGCATTGCCTGTAATGATCATGTCATCCACATGGAGAAGTAGGATGGCCATACCCTGAGACGAGGAGTAAGTGAACATGGCGTAGTCAGTTTGACATTCAACGAAGCCAGCATCAAGGATTGCACTACAAAAACACTTAAACCAGGCATGAGGACCTTGCTTGAGCCCATAGGGAGCTTTGTGGGGATGACAAATATGCCCGGGAGCAGTAGGAAGTCTAGGATGAAGAGTCATGTAAACCTCCTTATAGAGGGCACCATGAAGGAAAGCATTTTTCACGTCCATCTGATAAAATTGTCATCCATGAACATTGACCACATCGAGTAGAGTACGAACAATGATCATTCGTGTAACGAGAGCAAAGATCTCATCATAGTCATTTCCATGCTCCTGAGTGAATACTTTAACAACAAGATGAGTCTTATACCTCTCAATGGAGCCATTTGAGCAAGTATTGAGTTTAAAATATAGTTGCAGCTGATAGGAGAGACCCTTGCAAGACATGGAACAAGATTCAAGTCTGAGTCCGGTGAAAAATTATGAGTTCCTTAGCCTGGTCTGTTGCCACTCAAGAAAACTGTATTGCCTCCCTAGGTCTGGTGCTTCTCGTGATAATGAAAAACTATATCCCAAATCTGTTAGGCGGGCGACGAAGGCGCTCGGAGTGGCAAAGGCAAAGATCTATGTCTGAGGAGGATGGTACAACTGTAGGAGTCATTGGAGTACACAAGAGAATCAGCGGAGACGAAGACTCTATGATAAGAGGTGAGGGAGGTGTAGTACGAGGTGAAGGAGGTGAAGTGGGTGACTATGCCAATGGTGACAAAATAGGTGGGGGTAGGAGTAGGTAGGAATAAGGTGAGATGGAGTGATGGTGAAATATACTAGGATAAGTATCACGAGGGAAGATAAGAAAGGGTAGCCGTCCACTAGAGACATGAAATAAATAAGGGATATCCTCAACAAATGAAACCTCATGGGATATACGAACCCATTGAGCAGTAGGGTCATAATAATGATAACCCTAATGCTCACGGCTGAGACCAAGGTGGACGCATCGAACCGATCGAGCGAATAGTTTGTTACATTTATGGGAAGGAAGAAGAATAAAATAGATGCAACCAAAGGTCCGGAGCATGGTGTAATATGGGGAAGTGAAGTAGAGTTTTTCATGAGGGGAGATACTGAAGAGAATAGAGGACAGAGTGATATTGATGAGATGGATGGAGGTGAGAACGACCTTAGCCTAGTAAGAGTGAGGAATAGAAGCAGAGATGAGGAGAGCTTGAGCAGTCTCAAGGACAAGTCAATGCTTCTACTAAGCAACTCCATTTTGTTCATAAGAGTGCGGGCAAGACTGTTGGTGTAGAGTACCATGAGGCTGAAGGATCCCACACATTTTGGAGGAAAAAAAATTCACGATCACAATCAGATCAAAAGATCTTAATATGTTTGTGAAATAGAGTGTGAATCATAGTGATAAAAAGTAAGGTAGATGTGAGATATTTCAAACCGGTGATGCATCAACCCAAGTGCAACGAGTATAGTCATCAATAAAGCTTACATAATAAAAATAACAAAAAATTTACAAAATAGGAGTATGTCCCCAAATATCAGAATGAATTAGATCAAAAGCGATATTCGAACAATAAATACTGGTGAAAAAAATAGAAGTGCTAAGTGCTATACCAAATGATAATCAGTACAGGTTGAAAGAGTAGAAAAGAACACTAGACCTAAAGCCCCAGAACGAAAGAAATTGAGTCAATTACTAGATATATGACCTAATCTTCTGTGGCACAAGTCGACATCAGAGGTGACAAAGAGAATATACTCAATATGTGGAGTAGATAGCGGAACATAAAGTTTCTTGAGATGATACATTTCACTAACTCTACGGCCCAACCCAATCCGCTTCCTCGTCCGAGAATTATGTACAAAACAAGAAGAAACAGAAAAAAAAAAAAAGTAATTATCAAGGAAAAGTCACATAAAGAGCTAACAGCTATCAGGTTTTTGCGCAAAAGTGGAGCATGATGGATGCGCGATAAGTCAACTGATCAGACGTGTTAGAAGCGAGGGTGATAGACCTATATTGCGAAATAAGGACGAGAGTCCCATCAACGATGTGGACCTGCGGGAGAGCGGGAGTAGGTGGTTGGTAAGAATAGCTGAGTTCGACGTCAGGTGACATGCAGCCCCAGAGTCTAAGATCCAGGAGGAGACAATACCAATATAAGAGGGAGCAGAGAAAAGCGAGAACAGTCGAGGGGCCTGGAGTAGTGTTCTGCTGTACCGTCTCGGCAAACTGGTGAAGAACATGGTATCAGAGCCGAGTTCGTCTCCTAATCCGGGTGTACACTTACCGATTGTGCCTTGTCACACATGCTCTGTGTGAGAATGGGGGTTGCATTGAAATAGTTCACCGATTTAGTCCCACATCAATAATGGAGTGCACATTGCCAGTTTAATATACCACTGTTGATATTTCCTTACGACCTAAGTTTTAGGATGTTAGGATATCTAACAAACAATAATTACAATTCAGCATATGCAACTACACATGCATACTTTCTAACAACACTTGATACTTTCAAAATCAAAACATTGGAACTACACTGTAGAGTTAGAACTCACTAACCTTGAAGCCAGGTCAACATGCCGTTCTAATGGACGACGTGGCTGGTCCTGATTGGGCAGTAGGCAAGTGCAGCAAATCCTTGAAACCCTTGAACACTGACAAGTGACAACTCTTCTCATCCGCATTCCGCACCAAGGCCGCCGAACCAATCCGTGATTATCGGTATCTTTACGCTCTCATCCATTCCAATTTTCAATTTTTTTTTTTAGTTTGATCATTTGAGTGTCAAAGTTCGATCTTTGATTCTGTTCTCAATTTCGCAGAGGTTCAAAGATCCGACCTTTCGAGCTGAGAATCGAAGGCAAGATCGAGCTTTTGATCCATGGCTTCGACTCTCAAGGCTCCGGGCTCCGTCTTCGTCGCTGGAAAGGTTCCTCCTTTTTACCCTTTTCTACCCCCTAGATGCCTCATATGAAATGATACTGATTACTGATTTTTTTTTTCCTTTCTGATTTATTTTCGCAGAAGGAATTGGGGTTAGGATCTTGTTCATCTCCTTCGATTGCCGCACAAAAATGCAGGAAACGGGCTCTGAAGAAAATCCTGGCAGTCATGGCGCCGTCGCAGTTGCAGCGCCCTCCATCAACCACTGGTTCAGTTGGGTTTCTTCTCATGCTTCGCCTCTGGCTCTCTCTCTCTCTCTCTCTTCTCTCTCTCTCTCTCTCTCTCTCTCTCTCTCTCTCTCTCTCTCTCTCTCTCTCTTCTACCGGGACCTTATATTTGTTTTTTTGTTTTTTTATTTATAATTTGATTTTGTTTTTCCCATGCAGGTCAAGCATGCCCTGACCATGACAGAGAAGATTCTGGCAAGGGCATCCGAGCGGTCGCATTTGGAGCCGGGAGAGAATGTATGGGTGAACGTCGACGTGCTGATGACCCATGACGTATGCGGGCCTGGAACGATCGGGATCTTCAAGAGGGAGTTTGGTGAGAATGCAAAGGTGATGATCGATGAATATTTTTAATCGGCGTTGTTGATATTAGAAATTTGCTGTTGATATTAGAAATTCGCTGTTTTGTTATGTTATCGCAAACATTATGGGGGATTTACTTTGTTTAGTACTATTCTTGGTTTGAAACTACACGAGTATACTAAAGAATAGTATTTGATGAAGCATTGTACCCTTGGTAAGAAATAGGTTTTTGGAGGTGAGGTGTTTTTGGTGGAAACCGACCATTTAGGAGATTGTTAGTTATCCTTTTTATAGCCAAGAACGGAGAAAATTGTAAATCAATGAGCTCAAAATATTAAAGGAAAGGGAGAAAAAAACTTATTTTAGATTGAGGTGTTTGCCCCAGATGATTAAAACGCTCCTCAAGTGAATTTACTACCACCGATGCACTGGTCTGGAAGTGAAGGTTCACTCCCAGGATAAATAGTTCTCCGCAAATGGAACTTTTCCTTAAGTTGAATCAATGTGGAGGGGGTTCCTTGAACCTGACGTAAAAGGCCTTATCAAGAGATGACAAGAGCAAAGGTTCAAGTAATCTAAAATAGGGACAAAGAAGATTGGAAATGGATTTTTGATTTTTTTTCTTCTCTTGTTTGATTCCAAAATAGTCCATTTATGACCCAAAAGGGCCTAAGCAACCAACGAGTGCCATTCAACCGACGGTGGATGGTAACTAACCCAACGATTAGAAGATTCAAAAAGTCACAATTATAGGCTGTAACAACCAACAAATTTTGCGTAATTATGAATCATCCTTCAAATAACAATTGTCTACCGTTTCAACTCAATTTTGCATAATTATGAATCCTTCTTCACTAGCCTTTCCTTGTGGAAATTTAAATTAATTGAATATCAATTGTGGTCCCCACTATCGTACGAGGGTTCGTGTAAATCAGAAGTAGAAAAACACTTGCTAATCCATTGGAGTCAAGTTGCTGCAGAGCAACAAGACCAAGTAGTTTTAGAGAGTGATAGAAAGATGGTTCTGTTGAAAAGAAAAATCTGGATAACAAATAGAAATGATAAGGGTGACATGGGAGGAATAGAGAAAACAAGTAAAGAAAAGAGAAGTTAAAAATCTACCCGTAGAGGTAAGGGCCCACACACGCTGGGAAGGTGAACCTCTTAAGGGTGTGTGGTAAAAAACCAAAAGATCGGTTCAGGATCATGAGATCCTTTTTCTATTAGATAGGAAGGGTTGTCGCACAAAAAATGTATTTCTAAGTAATTACCCCATAGATCCTATATCTATCTATATAAAGAAGAAATCATGTAAGGAAGGGGATTCTTAGTTATACAAATTATACTTCGAACTTGGAACGGGCATGAAGAAATTAATGATAATTTTTTATCTTCTGTCAGATCTTTCGCTCAAGATCTTTGGGCTTCATCTGGACCCGATGAAAAAAATTGGATCACTTATGTCTTTGTTGAGAATGATTTTGATCTAGTTTATGCCCTTTTAAAAGTAGAAGGTGCTTTGATATACATCAATACGACCACTACATTTATCTTATCCACATCACCAAATGCTCATACGCATGTAATCGCATCGAGTTACTAAGGACTTAACTCGATAGAACACGCTAAGAAGAATGATCTAAGCCAATTATATTACAATTTGCTAATTACCATCTTGCATAATGAATCCTTCTTCAAATAACAATCGTCTACCTTTTCAATTCAATTTTGCATAATCATGAATCCTTCGTCAAGTAAAAGGCTAGTGATGAAGGATTCACAATTATAGGATGTAACAATGAACAAATTTACAATTATAGGATGTAACAAACAACAAACTTTGTGTAATTATGAATCCTTCTTTAAATAACTATCGTCTACCTTTTAAATTAAATTTTGCATAATTATAACATTTCTTAGAGATACATGTATATAGTGCTATGTATAGGCCTCTTATACCCTCTTTTGTATATGGTGCAAGGTTTTCAAGATCTGTCTAGGTCCAAAAGACAAGATAGGCGATTTCGGATGGAATCGGCGGTTTCAGCAGTTTATGTTTTGGTGTTTTCAATTTTGGTTTATTTTAAAAATTCAAAAATCTATTTTTTAAAAATATAAAAATTTCTTGGAAAATTTAGAAAATCAGTATAGGCAAAATAGAAAAAAGAAAGAAAAAGAATTAGGACATTAATATAAGAATCATAGAGATTTCAAACGCACATGTCCAATCAATGCAAATTACAAACATAACTGTTGCTAAAATAGACATATATAGCTAATATGAACTTATAAAGAAGTATAATATACAATAATGGTCCTAAAGAACTCGTAAGTCGACCATGGAATCAAATTTCGACAAATGCCGGTCAAAAGCACCAAAATATGTAAGATTTTAGAGCCTCCTGTTACAGCGTATGCTGGACATTTATTTTATTGGTAAAATTTACGAGCAAAAACTGATTCGGTGAGGTTGGTGTAACTTGTGAGTTGGAACAACGTGCACATCCACAACCCTTTGAAGACTTCAGAGATGCAACACATTATCATTTCGGCAGTACAACGAAGAATCACTTGTGATCAGACTGCCTAGCTCGCACATCTGCTCATGCTCGTGTCACGATTCACGATTGTATCCTTTCATCTGTAAGGAGTTTTTTATGTGTTGATATTTGCGAAACCGTTTTAATCGATTTGCGTGCATTTTAATCGATTAATCATTTTCACGCTTTTCGAGGTCTGTGCCTGTTTAAAATGTTTTTATTTTCAAAATCCTGGTTTGTCGGAGTTATAAGATTTTCCGGATTGAGAATATGATTTTTTGACGGATTTACGGTTTTGCCCCTAGAGAGGTCCAACACTTGGTAAAATTGTCTAAGTGTTGGAAACACCTCACTCCACTGTGCGGTCCGAGCCGAAATCCAACGGTCCAAATCGCAAGAAAGGGTAAGATGGCCAACTCCTTACATAGGTCCCGACCCGGGTCCGAATTGTGAGATTCCTCCTGGTCTCGACCACAAGCTTAAGTGTCTGGACCATTAGTTGTCCTGGGATCAAAAATCAGTCTATATGGATGATTTTCAACCATTCGATCGCCATATCCGATGGCTGAGATTGGTTCTTGGGGACACCCTATATAAGGCTAGTTTGTCATTTGGGTTCTAAGGCTTTGGAGTTTTGGTGGCTAGATCTAAGGAGAAAATCTTTTTGCCCTGGTTGCATTCTCTTGAGTTTTTCATCTAGTGCAAGGAAGAATTGCACCTCCATCCTTTGGAGACATTTGTGCACTTACTCTAGGGCTTCGATTTGGTTTGGACAAATCATGATTTGGACCATCTTGGTTTACCATCCCTTTTGTGATGGAAGCTTTTGGAGTTTGACCGGATCCTTTTCCCTAACGATTCGTTTTTAACGGATCAACCCTAAATTCCATGTGCTTTGGGTCACTCTTGTGATTGGAGCGTGAAAATCCTTTGCAACGGCTTGAAGGTCCCCTCATAGGGAATTAAGGGAGACAAGTCTTTGGAGGGTTGGATACCCTTGGACGAAATCCTTTGCTTCGGCTTGAAGGTCCCCCTATAGGGAATTGGGGGAGATAAATTCTTGAAGGGTCGGATACCCTTGGGCTTTGGGTCCATCCGTTGCTGACGGGTGGTGGTGCCTCATGGCTATGAGTGTTCGGACGTGCTCGTTCGAGCTGAGTGTGAAGCTAGCGGTGCTTATGAGGTCGAGGACGGAAAATTGCAGAATTTAAGTAAAGGTGGTTACAGTTGTATGTGCGACGGTGCCGGGGTGTCGGGTCGAGCAATCCATGGAGTTCCTATTCATGGATTCGTCAGGACTGGGTTGTGGATTGTCGTAGTTCATCCGGAATAACGCTCTGTATTCTGTATCTTTACCCTTTCTAGTGGATCATTTGTACCTCCGGGATCATGGTCCCGACGTGGATTTTTCCTTCGGGGTTTAGACATAAAAATCGACTGCGTGCTTTACATTTTGCTTAGGCTTGTATGTTTATTCCATGAGGACGTAGTTAGCCTCCTAGGTCCTCACCTTTGTTTGAGCCTTGAGAGGAGAGGAGAGCATTGCCCCACTGCATGCTAAAGATAAAATCTAAATGAACGCAGTTTTGTGATCGAACATTAGAAAGAATTAAAAAAAGTAACCCAATGAACTGTTTGCATTGTGCCGTCTAGGTAGGCAATCGTGTGCGAATTTTTATTAGGTCGAGTGTTTCCTTTGTACTATTGGAACCTCCATATTGAACTCTAAGAGCAAAGAATTTCACCTCCGACATAGGAAAGACCAAAATTATTGTTATCATATTTTTTTCGGTTGAAATTGTTGTGGATGTCGACATTTGTCGGTGGTTTGTCGGTATTGTTGGTGAAAAGGACCCATGACTGCACAATTTTTCCTTTTATCGTTCTCTTGTCGGTGATATCACTGAAATTTGTCGATTTGTCGGTGGATTCGGTGGAAAAGCTGGGAATCCCAGGTGTTATGGATTTTGCTCTCTCCTCTTGAGAATAAAATAGAAGTTTTTGGTGTGGAAAGCCACCAAAAGCCATCCACCACTCTCCTCTTGTTAATAAAATATAAGCTTTTGTGTGGAAAGCCACCGAAAGTCATTGTCCACTCCTTTTCCCCTCATGACCTATGTGGCTCATGTCACTCATGTTTTGTTGACCACATGGTTGTGTGAGTTTTCTGTTTCTTTTCCCTCTATAAAGAGGATGCTTCATGCAATGGGGTAATTGAGTGGCACACCGTAAGTCCATAACACACCACAAGCATTGAGAGAATTGTGTGTGTTGATTATTCGGCCATAGACTTCTAAGGTTTGTTTTTTATTTTTCTCTTTTGCTAGTGGGGTTAGGGAGTAGGTTTGGGGCCTTTGATTGCTGCAAGCCCGGAAGTCATATGCTAAAAGCCTAAAACCATCAAGCCTAAAACCATCAAAGCTGAAGTATTACAAGTGTGACAATGAGTCATTCGAGTCATTAACTCATCAGCCATTACACTTGTAATACTTCCTCTTGGCTAGTTTCAGGCCTTTCGACTCGGGGTTGAGGAATGGAGATTGTGTTGATGATTTGATTCTAAATTTATGATACCGACATTTTAAACATTTGGGTTTATAATGCAATTTTTTTTAAATGGCCCGACTCAAGGCCTGACCTAAAATAGACACTCCTAATTATGTCTAATTATAGGTTGGTAATGTGGATCATACGTTGGGATTGACAAACATTTGGGTTTGTAATGCAATTTTTTTTAAATGGCCCGACCTAAAATAGACACTCCTAATTATATCTAATTATAGGTCGACTGGGTTACACTGATACTTCGAAACAGGTGTTGTACTCGTATCGGATACTTCTCGATACTCCGATACGGCCCGATACATATCTGATACGGCTAGAAAGTATCAGGATAAAAAAAAAAGATCTGATACGCCGGGAATACGAGACCGATACGTTGGGGATACAAGACCGATACATGGGGATACAGGACCGATACGCAGAGATACTTATGGATGTCTATGTAGTCCAAAATCCAAAAACCCAACCCGAATCCAACCAAAACTTCAGATATGGGTTTAAATTCCATATGTAACCATTTGCTTAATGATATCATTTAAATGTCCTGTTTTTTGGATGATGCATGTGACACTAACTTTGTGTTTTGTAATGGATGATAAATATGTATTTTTTACTAGCGTTTTGTAATGGACGATGCATGTGGCACTTCCGTAATGTTGTTAGCGACATAGCGTTACTTTTTTGTAATTGATGAATGTGACACTAGCTTTGTATTTTTTTGTTGTATTGGATGTAAATCATGTAATGAATGATGATCATGATCATATTTAATTTTCAAACTATTCACTATTCGTATTCTAGCACAAAAGAATATATATATATATATATATATATATATATATATATATATATATATATATATATATAGGGGCATGCTATAATGCGGCATGCGGTAAGTGCAGCACCGCACTACAACCGTCTGATGCATCGCTGCGTGCATGCAATGCACACAGCGGGTGCATCAGATGGCTGCGGTATGATGCCGCACTTACCGCATGCCACATTATAGTATGCCCATATATATATATAATTATGAACATATCCCTGTCGTACCGTGTATCATAGTTTTTCACAAATCCATGTATCACCATATCTGTATCCTGGTATCCGTATCCCTATATCTGTATCGGTGCTTCCTAATAGGTTGGTAATGTGGATCATAATGTTGGGATTGATAATGTTCTACATGCCAATTATATGTAATTTGGCATCAGTAATGAAATATCATGTTGTCCTTTTATCTAATACTATTGCATTTGTTGAGGCGGGGGGGGGGGGGGGGGGGGGGAGGGGGGGGGTGTGTAAGAATGTATATACATATACATAGCCTCTTGTATTGGTTTATTAGTCTCTTATTTGGGGTATGTTCACCTTGGGTGTCCCCATATCGTGTACATCCTATATAGGCCATTGTCCTCATTGAGTGAGACATTCCATATACCCCCCCCCCCCCCCCTCATTCATTCTAGCAAACTCTTTGTCTCTGCCACATACTCTATACCATTCTGAGCTAACATTTTTGTTAGATTTTTTTTCCCATTCTTGCTTTTATAAGGTATCCCATTATGCAATTTTGTTTCAGATATTGACATGATGTGTGTTAGTTCATAACTTTCCATCTTCATGTTCATATTGCAAGCTTGGAACCTTGTACACTATTATTTCTTGATTTCGGCTGAATTTTGTAAGCCTCTAGATCTTAATATTAAGCCTAATGTATATAGTATTCAAATATGGACACTCTATCTCTAACACTTGCATCTTTGGTCTATTAATAACAGGTTTGGGACCGTGAAAAGGTTGTCATTATACCAGATCACTACATTTTCACTAGTGATGAACGTGCAAACCGTAATGTTGATATTTTGAGGGACTTTTGTATAGAGCAAAATATCAAGTACTTCTACGACATTAAGGATCTTAGTAATTTCAAGGTATGAATTCTTTTATGGCAGTTGATGCCTTGGCAAAATGTATCACTAGGAATTGATATTTTTGATTCATCATAAGAGTATGATTTCCTTTTCAGCTTTCACATTATTGAAAGCTAAAGTTCCTTATCAACCTTGTAGGCCAATCCAGATTACAAGGGCGTATGCCACATTGCTCTTGCTCAAGAAGGCCATTGCAGACCTGGGGAGGTGCAGATAATTATAAATTCATCTAGTAAATTGTTTAAGTTAACATTTTAGTTTAGTCTAACCCTTCAACTTTCTATAGGTTTTACTTGGCACGGATTCCCACACATGCAATGCTGGAGCTTTTGGTCAATTTGCTACCGGAATTGGAAATACTGATGCAGGTTTTGCCATGGGCACTGGGAAGATTCTACTCAAGGTCTATAGAGGCTTACTTTATGATATGGAACGTTTCGTATGATTTTTTCATTTTATTTACATTTTAATTATCGCATAAAAATAACCAAATTTATGTTAAGTTTGTTACTAATGAATCCATCTTAATCTCTCTTCGAACTTAAAATAAAATTTCTTCACTGTTGTTACTTGTTTTGCAATCATAACTATAACTAACTAGCAGGGTTACTATTTTTTAGCTACTCCGTTATAAGCTTGAATGTCGTAGCCTTATTTACATATGAACACTCTATTACAAATGATTATCTGATTTGGAATCAGACCAGAAGATTGAATCCACAAAAATGTTCAAATTTGATTTTTAATATAGAGTTCAGATTTGAAATAATATGAAATCTGAAACATTTAGGACTTGTTCCAGAAATAGTTTGCGAAGTGATTGATCAGTTCAATGATCGTATTGGCGAGTCCTCAAGCATTGAAAGGAAAAGGGAATAGGTGTGTTTGGCTATTGCAACATCTAACTTCTTATATATCACAGGAAATTGACGGGTTGGCTTTAAGTTCCCTGATAGGTTGGTCCTTATTAAATATTTTACTTACCGCTGACAGGGTTTTTTTTTGCTTCCTCTTTCCCTTTTCTCCATCCTTTGGCTAAATTTCCTTTTCAAAGTTATGTGTCCTAAGTCTTGACCATTATGGCAGATCCGGCTTTTGATATCTCCACAAAAATTCTTTATGGTTCAAAGACAATAACCAGCTGGGCTCTTTCCCTTTCCTTTGTGTGTGTTATCTCTTGATTAGATTTTGATATAAAATAAGACAAGGGACCACTATTGCACCTTTTTGGACCAAAATGATAAAGACATTTTTTACAAAATTACAAGGTCCTGTTCATGATCTTCTTATAGTAACTATATTTCCGAGAATCTTCTACGTAGGGTTTTACAATTGCTCCGTGATCTTGCTTCCTCTCCAAGATCTGCGTCCTAGTGCTTCCACCGTATCTATTATTAAGTATCTTTCACTGTTATCACTATTAAAAACAATCATAGCTCACTAATAAAAATACCATTCATTAGGTTATATATTTTTTTGAAGCCCAAATATCATGGCTTTACATTAAAATGCCATGATCACCTTTGTAGATCTCTAGTACTCAGATAATATTGTTTCATTGTAGTGTTTCCTAAATTCATTAGTCTCCCAAAATTGTTGGGAGCTTCCCTTCCCCAGTTCCCCGCTCAACACTTTTTCCCAGTTTAGGCATAGAAGATTGTAATCATTTATCTAAGATCATAAGAATACAGTATAACACAAAAGATTAAATTGAAATTGAAAAATAAACGCCAAATAATGGAAGACTGTTAGCCTAAAATCCACTTAGTATTAGGTGCATGGCTACCTATCAGTATGTTCTTGGTATCTCAGATGTGTAGACAACTGTATGCTTCCTATCTTGCATATCTGTCATAACATCCTTTTTTTTGCCAGGGTATGACATCATCATCGAATTCTTATCCCATTAAGATGGGGTCTTGCGGGCATGTAATTTTGTCCTTATTCATACATGTGTAAGAACTATATTTTTTCTCAAGTTTTACCACAAAGATAAACAATTTTTTATGCTTCTATAGGAACAAAATAGTGTATTGAGGTTCCCTATTTTCTATTCTTAATTGGAAATTTTACCCACACGTCACACTTTTCTCTCCCCACCCCAAAATTTTTTAGTTTACCGAAATTACCCCTACTACCTAGTACCTCCACTTCTTCCTTCTCTTTGTCAATTGCTCCCCACCACTCCCAGTCCCAACCACCGCCCCCAGCCACCTCCCTACTGATGCAGGACAATCTAAAGGACAACTACTGTACTTTTGATGATGCAGACGGAATGAATGCAAGTGTGCAACCTAGACTTCTATGCAAAGATGCAAAATGATTGGTCTCCTAGATCAAGTCCTAGGCCAATGCAACTAATATGAATGAGCAAACCTTTCTAGACTAACACAATTTTAAGCGGATTAATGAACTAAAAAATAAGGCGAAGATCACCAAGCAAATCAGATATTTCAATCATATAGTATGAATCAAATAAAGATTTTCTCTTTGAGAGTCTTCAGGTAATCAATAGACTACAGCTCAAAACACGACCCACACTTAGTAGATGTTGTAATTCGTGCTAGTCGGAGGGAAGTCCACACAATTATATATTGATTGATTCATATAATGGAATTCTGATACAAGTTTTGGCCGAGTTCAATGTTTAGGATAGAAGTGGGTATTTATGTCTTTTCAAAAGGTTCTATTTTTTAGAGTAAGATGAAACTTGGTGGATTTGGGTGTTAGGAAGGCTTGGTAAAAGTTTTGGGTCGATTGGACAATTGGATGTAAAAGGATCAAAGAATTACTAAATCTGTACTTTATGTTCCATATTTGATATTCGATGAAATCTAAGTCTGATTCGGATCTAGCTTTCGGGTTTTTATGTCTAGGGCTTTAGGATAATGGAAAGAATGTTGGTTTAAGATTTTGTGGTCAGGTTACTTTGGTCAAGTTACTTGGCAATAGTGGTCCCTCTAATCTAAGTGCCAAAAAACCTGACCAAAATTACTTTGGTCAAGTTACTTTGGTCAGGTTTTTGGCACTTAGATTAGAGGGTTGATTTCATGTAGATGGCCGGTTGGAAAGTTTGTCCATTTTCTCTGTAGTTGACACCATCTCAATGGAATAAGACTTAAATGATTATTCTGAAGTAATTCTGATGTTTTTCTCTTGAACATCTTCTTCAATTATTTACATCTGTTTATTGTGGTTTCTTCACATAAAAAATTGCAGGTACCCCCTACATTGAGATTCATTTTGGATGGAGAGATGCCCAATTACTTGCTTGCCAAGGATTTGATTTTGCATGTAAGTATTATGAATCTTGAAACTGATTACGTCATTAGTATCTGATTGGGTGGTTGTATTTTCCGGTGATCTTTTATTTTAAAAAATGAGAAACTTTTTTCTGTATGTTAACTTTTTCTTTCAAATTCTTGAAAAAACTTTCATCCCATTGTTGTCATGCAGATTATCGGTGAAATAACTGTGGCTGGTGCAACATACAAATCAATGGAATTCGTTGGTTCTACTGTTGAGGGATTGACCGTAAGTGCAACATCTCACAATATTTTACCACCTGAAATTGATTGCGATTGTCAAATGATGCATCTCTTATGCCTGTAAAGATGGAAGAGAGGATGACATTGTGTAACATGGTTGTTGAAGCGGGGGGTAAGAATGGGGTTGTCCCTGCAGATAAAACCACATTTAAATACCTCGAGGTATGGATACTTTACTGTTTTTTATTGTGTTTATCATGAACTATAATGATTATAAAATAAATATAGAAATAGCGCTTTATGAAATTGATATAATAGTTATGTTGACATTTTATTTGTTTGTTTTTTCTTTACTATGATGTAGTGTTTCCTTATTTACTTGTGTAGGATAAGACGACTTTGAAACTTGACCCTGTATACAGTGATCAACATGCCAGGTAATTTTATGAGTTTGAATTTTTGTTGTGCCACACTGCCACTATCATCTATTGTGCCATAGACCACCTTAGCACTCATAATTTTCATGTGAAAGTACTTTTGGACTTCCCTTGTATAATTTGAGCTGATCTGCCAGCAATAAGATGTAAAGAAGACGAGACACAAGAAACGTGATCTATTTTATTATAGCTTGATGGAATGTGCACAGTGCACCAAATTTAATATAGGTTAGGTAAGGGGTGAAGGAATGCTCGGAATGTGTGAACTGTGAACATAGGTAGTCATACATGTTTAGTTATTTATCTATTGTGCCATAGACCACCTTAGCACTCATAATTTTCATGTGAAAGTACTTTTGGACTTCCCTTGTATAATTTGAGCTGATCTGCCAGCAATAAGATGTAAAGAAGATGAGACACAAGAAACGTGATCTATTTTATTATAGCTTGATGGAATGTGCACAGTGCACCAAATTTAATATAGGTTAGGTAAGGGGTGAAGGAATGCTCGGAATGTGTGAACTGTGAACATAGGTAGTCATACATGTTTAGTTATTTATCAAGGCAACATACAACTCTTCACTTACCTAGTAAATAGAGGTCTTCTTGAAGCTACAAATTCTTTATCAGGTAATAGAGCTTCAATCATAGGATCCCATAACTTTTGTAGGATCCCCATGTTTGCTATTTGCTTGATTGCATGAAGTCAAGTAGATAATGGTAAAATGAAAACTATATGCCAAACAAGTTATTTACGAGACGTAACGTTATTGGTCTTCCCTATGTGAAAAATACTAGACAAAATTGTTGTAAGACGTATACTCTATCGGACTCCATTGCTTGTATCTTGTATGGGCCTTGGGCCCAACCTGGTGAGTGGTGACAACAAATACAAACAATGTGTTAAAGAGAAAAAGTAATCTCTCATTATTTTTCTGCATCTCTCTGTCTCCTCTCTTCTCCTACCTTTTTCCCCTCACATGCTCTAATAAGATACAACATGGTATCAGAGCACGAGATCCACTAGGGGTTTGTAGATTCCATGATCACGAGTAAAGGTTCATCCGAGACAATGATATCTATAACCACCCTCCTCAAACCCGCTGATGTTCTCGTTGTCTGCATCCAATCATTGCCGCTTGCATCTTCTTATATGTCAGTAATCCATTGTTGCCTACATCTCTCTGCATCAAGGCACCACCACCTGCATCCACTCACATCTAGTCATAGCTATCGCCATCTACAAATGCCTGTATACAACGCGTGCAACAATATAAACCCACCCACATATTAACAGTCGTAATGGCCATAGTATGTGACCAACTTGCATGCGGCTGCCGCCACTATCTATATAGCACCATCACCTGCATCTAAAACCATGATCATCCTTATGTAAAACCCAAATGTTGAAACCCTAACCATTATCTAAATCATAACTTATATCCTTTCCGATATCTATCTGACTTGTACTTAAGATCAATATCCATCTGACCTAAAACCCAAATGACTTCAAACCAGTATTTGAAATCCAGAATCTCATATATGCCCCCTCCAACTAAATAGGGTACAATAAACATGTTGGTTCTTCTCTTCCTTGTGGTTCAATGAACAAAAAGTTGTATCCCCACATCTATTATTCTTCCTCTATGCGATGACACACTACAACAAACCTCTTCGAGTACAAGAAGGTTATGGCAGTTATGTTGGACCATTGTTGTAATTGAAACATGTCGCCGATCATGGTGTCCGATTATGTATTTTTATACCTCAGGTAAAGTTTTCTATGAGGTTGTGTTGGACATGAGTCCCCTTTCATTCTCTTTTTACATTGCGATGTATTCACTTGCTTGAAGTCTCTGCCATCCTTTTATTTTGGTGTGTGAGTTGTGCTTTTTTCTTCTTTGTGGCTATAACATCAGCAATATATGATGAATCATAATCCTCAAGTATGATCCCCCTATAGATGGCAGAAAATGCGAGGGATCCAACCATACATGTCATCAGCCCTATTGGAGCACGACAAAATCCATGGTGATGTACGTTGGAGCAAAGAGAGTAAATTTACCTCCTCGGTGTAATAGAAAAGACTACAAGTACGGTTCCTACATATCCCAAGTGACCCAAAATAATTTAACTGATATGTCTTGGCTCACCAATTTCATATTACCTCATATCATGAGAGCCATGATGTTCTTGAAGACTTACAAAGATATGACTCAAAAGTAGATAATTTTACCGAACTCTAAACAATTCAACGCAGCATTTTAGTCTCGTCAAGGAAAAATGTCCTTCGATACATACTATGCCAAGCTGAAAAAGAAGTGCGAAGAGGTTGACCATTACCTAGATTTTCTCCCTAATTGTTTAACTGACGCAGTTGCATTTAGGAAGTGTGTAAAAGGAATGAGGATCTTTTAGCCAAAGTTTGAAAATATTTGGTCGTAGAATTGTGTGCTAAATTCTCCTCCATATTCTCTCAACCATGTGTATGCTTATATCCAAAGTGGAGCAAGCATGCAGAATGTCATGACATCAAGCACTAATGCTGCTCCTTAAGCATATGCTCGTTTCATACCTTACAAGAAGTCGGCACCATCGACCAGTTGACAAGGACAAGATAAAATGTGATTATTGTGGATGGTCACATACACTTGAGCAATGTTGGAATCTTCATAGAGAGTAGGATTTGGTAGTGACCTACTTAGGTTTGGTGGATTTGGAGACCCATGTGCGTGTACTGTTACTGTTGTAGTGCCTGTAAAGCATATTACCTAGCCAGTCCCTAGAGAAGATATGGTTGCACTCCAAAGGGAAGTTAGAGGTCATATGTCTTGCCATATGTCAGTTAGATAGATCTCCCACTACATCATCCTTTATTTTTTCTCAGTCAGATACTTCGCTACCATATCAAATGTTTCTTTTTCTCAAGCTTGCCATTCTTGGATCATCGACTCTAGAGCCTCTAAACACATGATCGATATGTCCTTTTTTCTTTGTATATTACCTTGAGTTGAGGGGGTATAAATTCTGTATTGCAAATATATCCTGTAAACCATTGCAGGCAATAATACAATCAATGTTTCTCTTTATGCGTTTGTCTACTACACGTTTGGTTCATAATATTTATTCTTAACTTCTATCTGTCAATACTATCAACAATTTTCTTAACTGTAGTCACATTTTTCTCTTCTTATTGAGCACAATGGTCTTTATCACCTAGACCCCTCTGTGCTATCTGTCTACAAATCAACTTAAGAGAACTAGAGCATACATCTGTATCTGGTCATCCACCTTTCTCTTATAAAAAGGCTATTGGCGCAGTTAGTTGGCTCTTCATTTGATCTCTCTTCTAAATATGAAACTTGTGAATTGTTCGAACACTGCAAGGTTCCTTCACCTCCCCCACAAGTGATGAGGGTCTCCAATTAAATCACCTTGCTCGGGATTTGCCATTGACAATTGTCTCAGAATGACAAAAGAGAAGGCCAAAATAGAAAAAGGAGGCGAGATTTTACATGGAAAAAACCAATGAGAGGGAGTGCAGAAAGCATTATATAATCATTGAGTACAACTGTACAACATCGATACTCGCTTACATACAACCATTTCTCTCTCTCTCTCTCTCCCCCCCCCCCCCCCCCCCCACACACACACACACACACACACACACACCCACCACCACCACATACACAACCTCTCTCTCTCTCTCTTTCTCTCTCTCTTAGGTCCCTAGCCAGCTGAAGTGAATGCCATGGATAGGAGTTGGCTCATTGAAGCACCTTCAATCACAAGGAACCCTTGTGTTTCTTGGAGACCCCAAGGCCAAGTGTCACCTTCAGCAGACCATGTCTCGCCCTGTTCTATCTCTCATTGCATCATCATCTCCTGAGATGTGGCTGGCCTGGTGGAACGATATTGGTGAAGGTGTTGTGCCTTGTAACCACTCAGTCCTGGATAGTCTCTACGAGTATATCTTTCCTTGTTCTTTTTATATCATCATATGTTCATTGGTTTCATGGGCTTTTGATCGCACTACGCCATAGATCCATATATCCTATAATCATCCATATTCCCTACTCGGCTTGGCTTGCTTAGAAACATCATCGGATCATCGTCTAAGTCTTTTATTTGTCCTTTGCATGAGCCTATATTGCTGGAATTGTTATTTGCAATGATGTCTTGAGTTACAAATTACAACTTGTTGGTTGTTTTCTTTATTTGTCGAATGATATGCAATCTGTCATGATTAGGAAGACTACTACTTGACGAAAATCTGATTGTAGATGCTTTGCACTTGCTAAATTTTAGTTCTTAGTTGTTTAATTTAATCCATAATTTGTTCTAACTATAGCTAGCTTCAGTGTATCTCAATCAGGTTTGCGCCAAATATCGTACCTATAAATTGAATCATAAAATAAAATAATGAAAAAGAATCAAAAAAATTTCTAAAAACTTCTTAAAAACCAGAAAAAAAAGTATTAGGGTGGGTTTAAGTTTAGATTTACTTCAACTCAATTTTTAGTTAATTTAACTCAATTTGAGTTAATTTAACTCAATTTTGAAAAACCCCTAAATTCTTATGAACCCATCATAAGAATGAGTTATTTCCCGCTATTTGAGTTAATTCTATGCAATTTTGAAAACCCCCCAAATTCATATGAACCCATCATAAGAATTTGTGTTAATTCAACTCATTTTGAAAAACTCCCAAATTCTTATAAACCCATCATAATAATTTGAGTTAATTCAACTCAATTTGAGTTAGTGCAACTCAATTTTATGTTAATTCAATTCAATTTTGTGTTAATTCAACTCAATTTTGAAAACTCCACAAATTCTTAAGAACCCATCATAAGAATTTGAGTTAATTTAACTCAATTTTGAGTTAATTCAGCTCAATTTTGAGTTAACTCAACTCAATTTTGAAAACCCCCCAAATTCATATGAACCCATAATAAGAAATTGTGTTAATTTAACTCAAATTTGAGTTTCTTCAACTCAATATAAGTTAATGCAACTCAATTTTGAGTTAATTCAACTCAATTTTGTAAAACCCCTAAATTCTTATGAACCCATCATAAGAATTTGAATCAATTCAACTGAATTTTGAGTTAATTCAACTCCCCCCCCCCCCAATTCTTATGAACCCCTTATAAGAATTCGAGTTAATTCAACTCGATTTTGAGTTTATTCAACTCAATTTGAGTTAATGCAACTCAATTTTGAGTTAATTTAACTCAATTTTGAAAAACTTCCAAATTGTTTTATTTTATTGGGCAAAATTCAACTCAATTTTGGAAAAAACCCAAATTGGTTCAAGTGAAAAACTTCCCAGTAACCTAGGTGGTCATAGGCGCCCAGGTGCCAGGCTGTCCTAGGTGACGGCCTAGGGAAAACCGCTCGCCTAGGGGGTCGCCTAGGTGCCCAGGGTTCCAAAATGCCTAGGCGGCACCTAGGTGATGCTTTGGCTACACTGGAGGCAACCCTTTGGTTCCTCGCATATTCCTCATCTCCTCTGACTTCTCTATCTACATTTATATTTCTCTACATTCTATCTCTATACTATTGGCTTTATAGAATTTTCCTATTACCATGCTTTTGCTTATATTCAGAAGTGTTACCTCTCAAGATACAACTAAAAAGCGATGTATAAGCCTGTATTTAGCAAATACCAGTTGGCTCTCCTATGGTGCCACCCAAACAACATCAGGAGTCGATCTTCAGAATTGAGATCGATGTCTGTAGTTTCTTTTGACCTCTTTCATATGAGAATTATTTCATACAGAAATACCATTTGACTTCCATTAATGATCTATGATGATCATGATGTTCAATGTCATTAACTTAAGTAACTTTGAATAAATTTTCCATGAATAGTTTGTTCACTGAGCCTTACCTGTTTATTGTATACAAGATATATTCGTGGTTTTTTTAATGATTGTGCTGATAAATTATTTTTGACTGAGCATTCATATATTGTATTTCAGATTTATCCATGATTATAAAATTGACGTCACCAAGTTGGAACCATTAGTTGCAAAGGTGTGTAGATTGTTGTAAGCATTTTTTGTGGTTCATAAGAATCTCTATAGAATTCATCGTAAACAACTTCTTTTGTGCTTTTAGTCTTTTACTACCATACTCTGCACTCTATTCTAATGTTTCCCTTCCATTTCTTACTACCATACTCTGCACTCTATTCTAACGTTTCCCTTCCATTTCTTTATTTGGATGCACTAGACAATCATTAATCCTCTCTATTTTTTTCAGCCTCATTCTCCTGATAACCGTGCTTTAGCAAGAGAATGTAAAAATGTGAAAATTGACAGAGTATATATTGGCTCATGTACTGGTGGTAAGACTGAGGATTTTCTGGCTGCTGCAAAAGTTTTTCTAACTTCGGTAAGAAGCTGAGGATCTCTTCATTTTCTTTGATCTGCCTTTCTATTATACCTTTTTCTGTCTTCAGAATAGATGATGTGTGGGGGAATATTGGCTATTATTTTTTAGAATAATTGGACCAAGTTCTCGATTGATTGTTTTTACAGATTCAGAAAATATTTTAAGTTTTTCATTTCAAATAATTTCACAAAAACCTCATTATCTGGAAATGACAGTTATATATGCTGGAACTCATGTACACATGATTTTTGGTCCATCCTGATGTGATAAAAACACTCTTTCCGTGGTTAACTAATTCTGCAGTAATTGTAAAGATTTTCCCATTTTCTGTAACATAGCCATAACACAAACTACACATACATTATGCCAGGACAATGGCACTTTCTCTAGATTTGATATGTATACTCAAACATTAGTAGAAGTGAAGCGAGACATTGATGCTAAAATGATGGTAAACCTTCCTTGTTAGTTGTGCATTTAAGCTTAAGCAAGGAGACCAAAAAAATGCCATATACAAGTAATACATCTAAACTGACACTCAAAAATGGCTTTTGTAATTTTTAAGGAAATTATAACTTAATAAAAGGTGAATATCGTAGTGTTTGAAAACCGGACCGGACCGGCCGGTTAGACTGGTTTGGACTGGAACCGGAACATGTTTCGGTTCTGTCTTTGAATAAACCGGTTCGTTTGAGAAATTCCATTAAAAAATAAATTACACACTATTTTTGGGAACAATTGGATTGTTAGGCTTTGAACACATGACTTATGTTTAACAACCTTTGAACATGCCTTTTTTACCAAGGAATCATAATTTTCTTTGAAGTATTTATTCAGTATCTATTTTAAAATGCTTGTTTATCAAGCGGTTCAAACGGTTGAACCAACGGTTTGAACCGGACCAGATACCTTTTCAGTTTGCCTTCCGGTCCGGTTTTGAAAACACTGGAATATCGTCTTAACCATACCATGACCATGCATGACCATTTAACTTTATCTAATTATCTCCACTATTTGGGATAGGCTTTGTGAATACTTCTTCGCCAATCATAACTACTAAGGGATACCTCTGTTGTTAGTGGATGCTTTTTCATATCTTTTTTGACAACTTCCATCAGTATTATATTAGGTCTTCCCCACTTTCTTGAACCTTCTATGATAATTCGAGATCCTCTACTTATCGAGTCTTGCTCTGATCTCCATTGTACATGCACAAACCTGAATAAGTTTTTCATGATTTTGTCCTCAAGGTCCTCAAGGTGCCCATCGTCTACTTATCAAGTCCTGTTTTGATCTCCATTGTACATGCGCAGACCACCTTAATCCGTTTTACGTGATTTTGTTCTCAAGGTCCTCAAGGTGTCGAACTCCTGCAGCTCCTCTAGTGTGCTCATTCCTCACCCTATCCTCCTAGTTTTACTAGCCATTCACCTCTAACATCCGCATATATGCTAAATGTCATCTCGTGTGCTTGATCCTTCTTTATTGTCTTGTAAAATTACTTCTAAGTCTTAAAGGGATTCATTCATCACATAGCAACCTTCAAGCTCCTCTTCACTTTATCTACCCAACTCTAATTCTGTTGAATATACATCTTCCAAAAATTTTCTTCATAAATCCAATTTAGTATTTAATCATATTGTTCTCTCATAGTTTCACTATCATCTACAAATAACATACATTGCTTCTCCTTGAATATTAGCAGTAAGTTTATCAATTACAAAAACTAAAAAGATATGAACTTAATGTTGACCTTGGTTAGGTCCCATCACTACTAAAACTCAGTTGTCTCATCACGACTACTTCTCACGCTAGTACTTGGTCCCCCATAAATATTCTCCATAATTTCAATATATCCTTGCAAGTTTCCTCCTTAAAGCCTACCACATTACATCTCGTGCTATTCTATCGTATGCTTTCTCTAAAGGTCCGCTGCATGTACAGCTGGACAACCTAAAAGCGCTTAGAGGAGGCTTAAGTGCATTCAGAAGTGTTTGATAACTGCTGAAAAGTGACTCTAGGAGGCCCAAAAGCTCTACTCACTTAAGCACCAAGTCCAAGATTTTCCTTGAAGTGTTTTTAGTAAAGCACTTTGCTATAAACTACCTCACAGCTGAAGATTCTTATACTTCTCTCGAAAACTTTCTGTTAGTTGTCTCAGCAAGCTCTATTATTGGCCTCCCAAGATAGATCCAGATGCTGTATGGTATTATTGTTATTTTTCTTGACCTGTGTTTCATTACCCTTTCTCACCACTTCATGTGTGACTCATAAGCTTTATTCCTTGATTGTTGGTGCAGTTTGGTACAACATCTTTTATTCTTATATATATATATATATATATATATATATATATATATATATATATATATATATATATATATATATATATATATATATATATATATATATATATATATATATATATATATATATATATATATAGAGAGAGAGAGAGAGAGAGAGAGAGAGAGAGAGAGAGAGAGAGAGAGAGAAATGCTATAATGCGGTAAGTGCGGCACCGCACCGCAGCCGTCTGATGCACCGCTGCGTGCATCACATGCACACAGTGCGTGTATCAGACGGCTGCGGTGTGATACCGCACGTACCGCATACCGCATTATAGCATGCCCATATATATATATATATATATATATATATATATATATATATAGGGGCATGCTATAATGAGGCATGCGGTAAGTGCGGCACCACACCGTAGCCGTCTAATGCACACTCTGCGTGTATCGCATGCACACAGCGGTGCATCAGACGGCTATGGTGCGGTGCCGCATGCCGCATTATATCATGCCCCTATATATATATATATATATATATATATATATATATATATATATATAGGGGCATGATATAATGCGGCATGCGGCATCGCAACATAGCCGTCTGATGCACCGTTGTGTGCATATATATATATATATATATATATATATATATATATATATATATATATATATATATATATATATATAGGGAAGTGCTAGAATGCGGCATGCGGTGCGTGCGACATCGCACCGCATGCCGCATTTTAGCATACCCCTATATATATATATATATATATATATATATATATATATATATATAGGGGGATGCTTAGGTGCGGTCCGCGATCTGCAGTCGTCCGATGCACTACTCCGTGCATCTGATGCACGCGGCAGGTGCATCGGACGGCTGCGGACCACAGACCGCACCTAAGCATTCCCCTATATATATATATATATATATATATATATATATATATATATATATATATATATATATATATATATATAGAGGGATGCTAGGGTGCGGCGTGCGGTGCGTGCGGCGCCGCACTGCAGCCGTCTGATGCACCGTTGCGGTGCGTGCAATGCATGCAGCGGTGCATCAGACGGCTGCGGTGCGATGCCGCACGCACCGCACGCCGCATTTTAGCATATATATATATATGGGAGGGATACTCTAAAGTTACCTATGATCCGGGCCGTCCATTAGATTCCGACGTACGATTCGGATTAGATAGGGAGTTAAAGCAATGGTGTCCGCATTAAATGCGGGCTTTTAATGCGGACACCATTGCTTTAACTCCCCATCTAATCCGTACCGTACGTCGGGATCCAATGGACGGCCCGGATCATAGGTAACTATATGAGTAAGAGGCCATGAGTAAGAGTATCCCTCCCCATATATATATATATATATATATATATATATATATTTATAGACGAATGATAAAATGCGGTGTCGCACTGCAACCGTCTGATTCATCCGCTGTGTGCATGCGATGCACGCAACAGTGCATCAGACAGCTGCGGTGCGACACCGCACGCCGCACCGTAACATCCTCCTAAGATTTTCTAAGCTTCAATTGGTATCGCATCTAGTATGAACTCCTAGTGACACTTTTTTTCATCTTTTTTAGAGCCTTTGTCACTTTAGTTATTTTAGTTGATCGATACTAGACGTACCTACTCTTAGAATGTTCTTATGAATAAATTTCTTTAGTAGCTTGCTCACTTACAAAAATTTGGAAATAGTCTTTACAGATTTTATCTCATCATCATTCACAAAAAGTATTATTCTCACTCTTGATGCACCTTGAAAGATTTTACAACGAAGGATATATTTTAATTTTTCTTATGCATGCTAGTGATTCGCTCACCTCTTTTCACCAAACGATCAAACAGATAGAGGGCTTGCAGACATAGAAGAATACATTACTTGGGTGAGCATACAAGGCCTTACTTGCGGAATTGAAGCACACAATTGATTTTTATGTGGAAGCCCGAACTGGGAAAAAACCACGCCGGCGAGTCGGAGGTGCACCATACTCCAATCATGCAAAAAGTAAATATACAGGGACCAGAGGTTTACTTCATTTGAGGAAATCTTCTAGTATTTGCACGAAACTTGAATAACTCGAGCTTCCACCCAAGGTTGTCCTCTTCACTTGAGGCAACCGCCCTCTAGGATTTAAGGGTAAGGGTGACGCTATCAAGAGAGAAAGGTCTTTGGTTCAAAGGCAACCAAGATGGGTCAATTAATGAATCAAGTGATTCCCTAAGAAGGCTAAGATGAACAAGTCAAACCCAAAATAAAAATCAAAGGTGCAATGGGTTCTATGGCTTACCAAATTGGGGAAGTCGGGAATTATGGTGATACCAATTATACGTGACAACCCGTGGTCTCACAAGATTGCTCGATTCCTCACCTTGTAATGAAGAATATGGTTGAATGATAGAAAGAGTAATTGAACTTTTGACGGGATCCCGAGGTCTCTCACATCCAAGTAATGGAGATTCTGGCCAAAGCCTAGGGTTTATCTCCCTCATGAGTCCTCTCAAAGGAAACACATCAAAGCGAAAGCTTCATTTTTTTATTCGTCATTCCATCCTCACAATGAGAGGCATAAAGACCTTTAAATAGGCTTACAATCATATTTAAAATGGAAGGAGATTACAACCAAATAAAAGAAAAAAATGGCATTTGCTTCGAATCAAATCTTAACATCTAAAAAAGACAACTCTTTCTAATTCAAAAAGATTTGAATCTAATCAAATCTTACTAGCTAAAGATAACACATCTTAATTTAAAAGGATTTTAATCTAATCAAATCTTACCCAAGAATCATATTTAAAAATAATTTAATTAATAATTCCGAAAATAAAATGTTTTCAGATAATAATATTTTCGGAATAAAAATAATATTCCGTGCTATTCTATCGTATGCTTTCTGTAAAGGTCCGCTGCATGTACAGCTGGACAACCTAAAAGTGCTTAGAGGAGGCTTAAGTGCATTCAGAAGTGTTTGATAACTGCTGAAAAGTGACTCTAGGAGGCCCAAAAGCTCTACTCGCTTAAGCACCAAATCCAAGATTTTCGTTGAAGTGTTTTTAGTAAAGCACTTTGCTAAAAACTACCTCACAGCTGAAGATTCTTATACTTCTCTCGAAACCTTTCTATTAGTTGTCTCAGCAAGCTGCATTATTGGCCTTCCAAGATAGATCCGGATGCTGTATGGTATTAGTGTTATTTTTCTTGACCTTTGTTCCATTACCCTTTCTCACCACTTCATGTGTGACTCATAAGCTTTATTCCTTGATTGTTGTCTGATGCATCCGCTGTGTGCATGCGATGCAAGCAACAGTGCATCAGACGGCTGCGGTGCGTCACCGCACGCCGCACTGTAACATCCCCCCCCCCTCTCTCTCTCTCTCTCTCTATATATATATATATATATATATATATGGGTCGTGATCGGCTGACCTAGCAAATTTTGACCCAGCAATAACCCAGCACCCTTTGATGCACCTAGAGGTTTTAGATTGAGCTGATTTTTTGTAGGAATGTTGTCTATCGTATGTTGATCATCCTCACAAAAAATCAGCCCATTCTAAAGCCTCTAGGTGCATCAAATGCGCTCTTCAAATCAACGGTTTTGACTGTCAATTTTAACCGTTGATTTGAAGAGCGCATTTGATGCACCTGGAAGTTTTAGAATGGGCTGATTTTTTGTGAGGATGATCAACATACCATAGACCACATGTCTACAAAAAATCAGCCCATTTTAAAACCTCTAGGTGCATCAAATGCGCTCTTCAAATCAACGGTTTTTGACTATCAATTTTAACCGTTGATTTGAATAGCGCATTTGATGCACCTAGGGGTTTTAGAATGGGCTGATTTTTTGTGAGGATGATCAACATACCATAGACAACATACCTACCAAAAATCAGCCCATTCTAAAACCTCTAGGTGCATCAAAGGGTGCTGGGTTATTTGCTGGGTCATCCGATCCTGACCCTCTCTCTCTATATAAACTCATTTCCTCCTAAGATTGTCTAAGCTTCAATTGGTATCCCATCTAGTATGAACTCCTAGTGACACACTTTTTTGCACCTTTTTTAGAGCCTTTGCCACTTTAGTTATTTTAGTTGATCGATACTAGACATACCTACTCTTCGAATGTTCTTATGAATAAATTCCTTTAGTAGCTTGCTAACTTACAAAAATTTGGAAATAGTCTTTACAGATTTTATCTCATCATCATTCACAAAAAGTATTATTCTCACTCTTGATGCACCTTGAAAGATTTTACAACGAAGGATAGATTTTAATTTTTCTTATGCATGCTAGTGGTTCGCTCACCTCTTTTCACCAAACAATCAAAGAGATAGAGGGCTTGTAGACATAGAAGGATACATTACTTGGGTGAACATACAAGGCCTTACTTGCGGAATTGAAGCACACAATTGATTTTTACGTGGAAGCCCAAACTGGGAAAAAACCACGCCGGCGAGCCAGAGGTGCACCATACTCCAATCATGCAAAAAGTAAATATACAGAGACCAGAGATTTACGCTCGATGGATCAACAGACTTCCACAACCCTCCTGGTGTGACTAATCAGCCCCTTGCATCCCTCGGTGCCTTCAGTCTCGGCAATCTCCTATCTGTAATCTCTTGTAGCTGTTTGCTTCGTCCGCCTCCAATGAATGGCTTCGCGGCCTCGCGAGAGTGATGTCTCAGGTTACTGGTTACGCCGAGATGTCGATACCCCTTAACACACGTAGCACCAAGGGCTTCACTTACCCAAGGTGACCCAATGAATCCTCTTCATTTGAGGAAATCTTCTAGTATTTGCACGAAGCTTGGATAACTCGAGCTCCGACCCAAGGTTGTCCTCTTCACTTGAGGCAACCGCCCTCTAGGATTTAAGGGTAGGGGTGACGCTACCAAAAGAGAAAGGTCTTTGGCTCAAAGGGCACCAAGATGAGTCAATCAATGAATCAAGTGATTCCCTAAGAAGGCTAAGATGAACAAGTCAAAACCAAAAGAAAAATCAAAGGAGCAATGGGTTCTATGGCTTACCAAATTGGGGAAGTCGGGAATTATGGTGATACCAATTATACGTGACAACTCGGGGTCTCATAAGATTGCTCGATTCCTCACCTTGTAATGAAGAATATGGTTGAATGATAGAAGAGTAGTTGAAATTTTGACCGGATCCCGAGGTCTCTCACATCCAAGTAACGGAGATTCTGGCCAAAGCCTAGGGTTTATCTCCCTCATGAGTCCTCTCAAAGGAAACACATCAACTGATCAAAGCGAAAACTTTATTTTTTTATTCATCATTCCGTCCTCACAATGAGAGGCATAAAGACTTTTAAATAGGCTTACAATCATATTTAAAAAGGAAGGAGATTACAACCAAATAAAAGAAAAAAATGGCATTTGCTTCGAATCAAATCTTAACATCTAAAAAAGACAACTCTTTCGAATTCAAAAAGATTTGAATCTAATCAAATCTTACAAGCTAAAGATAACACATCTTAATTTAAAATGATTTGAATCTAATCAAATCTTACCCAAGAATCATATTTAAAAATAATTTAATTAATAATTCCGAAAACAAAATGTTTTCAGATAATAATATTTTCGGAATAAAAATAATATTTTATTTTAAAATTAGCATTTTAATCAGAAAATAATATTAAATATTCATTAATTTTGAAAGTTATTTACTTATTCCCAATTGTGTCTTGAAATCCGTGCATGGCTGATTTGCCTCAAATTCTCAAATAGTGTGCACGCATGATCCGATCCCCATAATTTGTCAGTGTTAATTGCCAGAGAGAAATCAATGTTAATTGCCTGAAGGCTGAAACTTTCTCAACTTCTCTAAGTAGGTTGATTTGCCCCGAAATCTGTACAGGGCTAATTTTAATTTCAACGAAGCCAGTTTTAATTGCTTAGAGTAGTTGGGAAAGTTTTCCCCTTGGTTTCTCTTTGACCATGCCAGGGGCTTGTTAAGGAAGTCCTTGAGGTCAGTTTATCAAAAAGGAAAATTAGTTATCAATCCGAATTAGCCTATACTTAGTGAATTAACCATGCTTGCTAACTTAAGTCAAGTTCTTATATGTGGCTAATGCTGCATAATTCAATTTTGTTGTCCATTCTCAGCCCCAATATGAATTAAGACGATTCTCTAAGGACATTCCCCTTTGCTAGAAGAAAATGTACTTTAGATTGATTACCGTTTTTCCGCACATTCACCTCAGCATCCTTATCTCTGCCACGCCCATCTTATGAGCTTGGGTTCCCTTTAAGGACCTACATTCCGAACCATATAACATTGCAGGTCTTATTGCTGTCTTGTAAAATTTATTTTTGGGCCTTTAAGGCAGGCGTCGATCACATTACACTCCCAAGGCCCCTCTTTACTTCATCCAATCTGCTCTAATCCTATGGGATATATCATCATCTCTCTCTCCATTCTTCTGTATGCACGTATATAATGTAAAGATTAAAAATATAATACCGCTAAAGTACCACACAATATAATGTAAAAATTATACATTGTACATGTAGGGACAATACATGAATGCAGTAATGTATATCCTCTCTCCAACTAACAGCTGTGGGAGTTAGACTACTTCACAATGTGAAAATGTGATGGGATGCGGATGCTTAAAAATTTCAAGTGCTGAATTTTAAACAATTAAAGACATAAATTCTGCATGTATGAATCAAATTTCAGCAAAGACTATGGCCACGGATCATCATTCATTCATGCCCAAACATATTTAATTCAACAAAGTAATAAAACTGACAAGATAATAATTAATTTCAGATTTTAATGAACAGTCCCAGCAACAAAGACTAACATAACATCAAATAAATAAGCCAAAGTATCAAAGAGCAAGTATAGATCTAAGCGATAAAATCCTAATGGATGAGATTCTCCAGAAAACCAAATATTTGGAACCATAACTTAAATTCAGTAATAAGGCCGGTTGGAAAGGAAGATTTATCACACGAAAGTATCGAAGGACGATTCAAACCGTGCTTTGGTCAATGCCGACCGCTATCAGAGGCTCCGTTGTTGCAGATGAAGGGGCGGAAGAGGGGGCGTGGTCCAGAAGAAAAGGATGAAGAAGCCGAGACGATTTGATTTTTGAAGATGGATGATCTCCGCGTCGATCTCCCGCGAAGTCGTAGACGAAGGCGTGGCGACGAGGTAGAAGCTTGCGGAAGGCGTGGCGACGAGGTAGAAGCTTGCGGAAGGAAGAAGAAGACTAGATGCAGGATGATTCTTCGGAAAATATGCCGAACAAGCGGTCTCGCTTCTCCGTTCTAGGGTTTCAATTCAACATTCATCGTCCCTTTGTCAATTAGGGTTTTTAGGATTTATAGAGGGGAAAACACAAAGAAACAACCAAAAAAGGAAAGAAAGAGAGAGACGCGCGGGAAGAGAGAGAAGAGGACGCGGGCACGCTTCCCAAGGCGTGCCCACGCTGGTATGTCCGCGAGAAAGGAAGGCCGGCCGGGTGAGGGGGTTCGGTTAGGGGGTTTTAGGGTTTTGGCTTCCTTTTGAATCTCATCCATTGAGATCTAAACTGACTAAAGATCCTTCGGCTAAAAACCTAACATAGAAACGAGTCAGTTCGACATCTGTGGCTCGAACCGGATGCGAACATGGCTCGCACCTACCCAAACCAGAAATAAAAAGATAAATAACTCAAGATCCGTTAGTCGGATCGACAGAAAATAAAAACCAAAGTCATAGATCATCGAACGAGCTTTCCACTGATGCAGACGGATTGACGATCGGCTTCCTGGATCTCCGTAGGGAATGAAAATACACGATCAGCTGTGAAAATCTGCACATAGGGCTCGTCTGCATCAAGTCCCCCGGACTCAAAAGAACTCGACTCCTGTCGAGCAAGGTCCTGGATCCGGTGGGGGCTCTCCTGGAAGTAGCCGCAATCTCTGCATCTGCTCGAACTGCTCTCCCGGGTCCGGTGGCCAAGTAATCAGCCTCAAGTACGCAGCGACTTCATCTGGCATCCCCTGCCTATTAATGCCAAGCGAAGACCTGAAAGCCAAAACCAACATTCTCCTCGGCACGGTAAGATCGTCAAGATACTCAGATAATTTCATGTGATAATAGGGAGATAGGTTGACATGGAATTCAAAAGTCATATGAAAGGAAAGGCCGCGGGAGCATAATGTGTTGCGGGTTATCGGCTTGCGCAATAAGCTATGGTTTCTTCGAAAGGCCATAGGGTGCGGGTGCAATATGTGGTGCTCAAAGTGGCCTGCGCACGTGGCAAAACAAGTGGATTCTAAACTAGGAAGATTTATCATGCAATCATTGTCTGGATGCAATGAATAAAATAAGAAATTAAATAATTTATCAAGCCACTTGTTATGACTCCGAAAAAGTAAAAATGATGGGCTTTTTGAAATATGAAAGCATGGCTCAGAAGTACCCTGCATCGAAAAGTGATCAGACATGGCAAAATCTTCTTTAATGTTTAACTCAACACTTGGACGACAATATGGATGCACACATGAATGGTCTGTGAATGTAAAGATGTCAGGCAAATGATGAATGCGAGTGCAATTGATGCCTACAGACTCTAAATGCGATGTGCATGCGATGGAATGCAATATGTTGTCTAATCATTTCTCAATTGTTAGTGAATCAGATGAACACCCTACTAAATTATCTGTAACTGGTGGTATGGGGTGGCTCTGACTCAGGAGAGTTTGAGGTGCGTGGGAACGGTGTCTCCTAAAACATGTAGGCCATAAGGTGACGTTGATGCCGTCCTTAAGGAAAGTATAGGTGTTGGCTTTCCCGTGATGTAGTGCATCTCGGTTAAACTGCCATGGACGCCCAAGGATAATATCAGCAACTTCTAAAGGAAGGACATCGCACCAAACCTCGTCTCGATATTGTAGCCCAATCGATAACTTTGCCAAACAACAATGAGTCACTAGTTTGCTCGTGGTGTTGTCTACCCAAGATGTTTTGTAAGGGTGAGCCAATGGTTTGACTTTCCATTTCTTGCTCCTAACTACCCTTTCATTGATTAAATTGGTGGTGCAACCTCCATCTATCAAGACACAAAGGTCCATGCCATTGACAGTGCAGACTGTTTTGAATAACTCGAACCTCTGGTTCTTGCAATGTGGCTTTGGGGGTCCTCCACAGAGCTCGTGGGGTAGTAACGCTTTAGGTGCTTGGGGTGATGGAAACTGGTGAATAACTAATAGTGGTGCAGTCACGTCATCCCCCTCCAAGACTAACTCATTGAAGTGTTCGCCCTCAGACTCATGACTATCCTCGTCATTATCCGCAAGATTTGTCTGTGGATTGAATTGACGTCGAGGACAATCGGCTGACTTGTGAATCATGCTCGGGTTGGGTCCTAAGACTCCTTCACCCTTTTCAGTGGGTGTAGGAACTGTACCAGCTACAGGGGAAGGTCCAGGGATTGGTCTACTAACAGATCCGGATGGTGTCCTAGTGTTGTCATATCGTCGGGACGCAGATCGGGAGTGGTGAGACTCAACTTTCTTAGCCCGACGGTGTGCATCACTGACCTGATACAAGTCATGAAGGGACACCACCTCTTGAATTGAGGGCTTAAGACCATTGACATACCTAGCGATGCTCTGCTCTTCATCTTCATGCAGATCATTGGGAGCTTGGAGCTTGTAGAACTCATTGGTGTAATCATCCAGCGATTTGTGCTCTTGTCGCAGGTTTTGGAATTTTTGGAACACACTTTGTTTGAAATCAGAAGGGAGGAACTTCTCTTGTATTTTTCCCCTCATGTGTGTCCAAGTGGAAATCTTATCTTTTCCCTTTCTACCCCTAGTGGTCTGCAACTGTTTCCACCAGATCAGTGCATGACCTTTCAGTTTGAGACTAACAAACTTGACTTGTTTGTCGCGGGGGATTTCCTTCCACTCAAAATATTGGTCGATTCTTTCGGCCCATTCTAGGAACTCTTCAGGATCCATCCTACCTTCGAACTCAGGAATTTCAATTTTTATACCCTGATCCCAGCCCCAATGGGATTTCGTTTTCCTATGAGTTTTTCTACTTCGCCTATCAGACCCGTCAGAGGAACTGACGCTGTCACCTCCTGACTCAAGATCTAACTCACTACGCTCTGGAGGCGCTCTAGTCCTGTGCTCTCGATGGGGTCGAGGTGGATTTTGGGAATTGGTGAAGGCCAAGGTCAAGGCTTCGATCTGGGTCTGAAGCCTATCAATGTGTTCTTGTTGCCTTGTGAAGGCATCTTGCCAAGTGCGGGGTGGGGAAGGTCCAGCCATTCTAGATTCTCTAGAAGATGCTATCGATTCACCTCAGAGAGAGGGGTGATCCTAATATGGATGCGCTCACGCGGGATGCTTGTTACTAATTAATGCAAGACAAACTAAAATGAAAAGTAGGAAAATAAAAAAAAAATTTCAACAAGCACACAAGGATGCGAATGATGCAAGAGGACCGGCCGTTGCGTAAGAACGCGACGACTAGTGCGCTCTGATACCAACTTGATGGGATGCGGATGCTTAAAAATTTCAAGTGCTGAATTTTAAACAATTAAAGACATAAATTCTGCATGTATGAATCAAATTTCAGCAAAGACTATGGCTACGGATCATCATTCATTCATGCCCAAACATATTTAATTCAACAAAGTAATAAAATTGACAAGATAATAATTAATTTCAGATTTTAATGAACAATCCCAGCAACAAAGACTAACATAACATCAAATAGATAAGCTAAAGTATCAAAGAGCAAGTATAGATCTAAGCGATAAAATCCTAATGGATGAGATTCTCCAGAAAACCAAATATTTGGAACCCTAACTTAAATTCAGCAATAAGGCCGGTTGGAAAGGAAGATTTATCACATGAAAGTATCGAAGGACGATTCAAACCGTGCTTTGGTCAATGCCGGCCGCTATCAGTATATGAGGCTCCGTTGTTGCAGATGAAGGGGCGGAAGAGGGGCGTGGTCCAGAAAAAAAGGATGAAGAAGCCGAGACGATTTGATCTTTGAAGATGGATGATATCCGTGTCGATCTCCCGCGAAGTCGTAGACGAAGGCGTGACGACGAGGTAGAAGCTTGCGGAAGGAAGAAGAAGACTAGATGCAGGATGATTCTTCGGAAGATATGCCGAACAAGCGGTCTCGCTTCTCCGTTCTAGGGTTTCAATTCAACATTCATCGTCCCTTTGTCAATTAGGGTTTTTAGGATTTATAGAGGGGAAAACACAAAGAAACAACCAAAAAAGGAAAGAAAGAGAGAGAGACGCGCGGGAAGAGAGAGAAGAGGACGCGGGCACGCTTCCCAAGGCGTGCCCGTGCGAGTATGTCCGCGGGAAAGGAAGGCCGGCCGGGTGAGGGGGTTCGGTTAGGGGGTTTTAAGGTTTTGGCTTCCTTTTGAATCTCATCCATTGAGATATAAACCGACTAAAGATCCTACGGCTAAAAACCTAACATAAAAACGAGTCAGTTCGGCATCTGTGGCTTGAACCGGATGCGAACATGGCTCGGACCTACCCAAACCAGAAATAAAAAGATAAATAACTCAAGATCCGTTAGTCGGATCGGCAGAAAATAAAAACCAAAGTCATAGATCATCGAACGAGCTTTCCACTGATGCAGACGGATTGGCGATCGGCTTCCTGGATCTTCGTAGGGAATGAAAATACACGATCAGCTGTGAAAATCTGCACGTAGGGCTTGTCTGCATCAAAATGCCTGCTCTCTCTCATAATATGATGAGGTCTTATTACTCGTGTGCATTTGTATTCACATATGGACACTTAAAAATGGTTTCTTCTCTGAGATTACTGGTTAGTTAGAATGTAACACATGCTAATGAAGATATTCTTGTTTAGCTCAGTGTTTTGACTCAAATGTTTTACTTGTGAGCAGGGAAAGAAGGTTAAAGTTCCCACTTTTCTAGTCCCTGCAACCCAAAAGGTAATGTCTTCAGCTTTTGACTGTATTAAAGCAGTTTGTGCTATAAACAAGGATTTGTTAAAACTGCTTCATTAAATCTTCTGCAGGTTTGGGTGGACATATATGGCCTACCAGTTCCGGGATCGGGTGGCAAGACATGCTCTCAGATATTTGAGGAAGCTGGCTGTGATGTTCCGGCGAGTCCGAGTTGTGCAGCTTGTTTGGGTGGCCCTCGGGACACTTATGCTCGGATGAATGAACCTCTGGCAAGTTCATGTTCACTATCTCGACCACCTTTTATTTCGGCTTGTCATTTTCAATTTGCAAAGTAGGTCTGATATCTTTGGTCGTCATGCTGGGCCGAGCAGCTGGGGCTAGAAACCGTGGGTAACATGGTTGAATGCTTTGTTATTACCATCGATCGATTAACAAGTTCAATGATCAAAACCGACCCGTTGCTCCTTTATCATATGTTCAATGATTGTCGAACTAAATTGTACTTGATCCTTATTCTGAATCCGTGGGATGGCTGCTGTGTGCAGGTTTGTGTGTCCACCACAAATAGGAACTTCCCGGGCAGGATGGGGCACAAAGAAGGGCAGATCTATCTGGCTTCACCTTACACAGCCGCAGCATCGGCATTGACGGGCTTCGTCACGGACCCAAGGGAGTTCTTATAGATTAGGAGGGACAATCCTGATCTTATGTATGCTCTTGTATTGTCTTATTAAACTGAGAGACCTTGTGCTTCTTGCATCCCAAGGCTTGTGTAATCTATGTGGTATTGTTTAATGTAATGGTACTTGTATTATGTTGCCAGTAAATTTTTGATTAAATCCATATCAGGTTTAACATGACCCTTTAAGTTAATATATCCCTTCAACCCTTATAAGTTGGTTTGGGAGTTTTGTTTGCCATACAGATGTTGCCAAGTATGAGTTTCAAATTGTGTTTGGCTACCTTGTTTTTACTTTATGAGTTCTTTGTCAATTGTACAAAATATGGGATATAAGGGTCTGTTTGGTTGGAGGGAGTTGGAACCGGTGTGTTTCAACTCACGCGTGTTCCGCTAAAGCGGCTGTTTGGATCCGTGCGGAGGCTCCTGACTAGATGAGTTTTAACTGGTTTCGATTGTATAGAAAAAGTGTGAGTTTGTACCACCCCACGGTTTTCAGGTGGAGTTCAAACTCATTCTGTTTGTACCCCACGCGTGAGTTGATCACGTCGGTTCCAACTCCCTCCAACCGAACAAACCCTAAGAGTTTCTTCTCTGCTTGGAGATCTCTGAATCATCTGGCTTTTGCAAACCGAGGCTCTTCTTCAAGGGGCCTTTCCGGGGCACGTGAAGAGGCCAGAGGTCTCAAGCCCTCCGGCCTCGTGGCCTGCGAACAGGGCTTTCTCGTTGAGGGTTCGATTGCTTGTGCCTTCTGTTGATCCTCGGCTTCATAGTTGAGGGAATTTGATCGTCCGTCGCCTGTGGTTTTTCCTGCTTTGGATTTCCCACATAATCGATCGTATATCTTCTCTACTTTATGTTATTTGTGAATCTGTGATTGTTTTGCTTTGCAATTCATCCTATTTGTGTTGGTGCTTCTGCTTCCGTGGTGCAACAGAAGGTGCCTTTGGACATCGGAAGAATGAAATCGTGCAGCTCGAGTGGAAAGAGACTGAAATTCTTGAGAAAAATAGTGAAATCCAACTCACGAATAGAAAGGTAACATCATCCCTGATCTTTGCTGCGCGCCTCATGTCAGTCAAGATCTCCTAGCTATCGTGCGTCATGAACGATGATGTTCGGAAAAGGTGAGGAAAGAAAAAAAAAGAGTGACGAAACTTGAAGATCGTGGATTTGAAAATTTTGAACTGATCTATGAGGGAGGGGTCACCAAGAAACCCTAGCATCGAATTCCCGCTTGCATCGAATTAATAACTGGTAGGGGGCTGCCTTAACCCTCCTATAGATGAAACGCTGTGGGGTGCTCAAAAAAAAAAACCCTAGCACTAGAAGTCGCAATCCTCCTAATTGAAATATCTAGAATCATGTCGAAGTTGGTTCTCAAAGCTTTCAGCAGACTGCTAGTAGAAGCCAGAATCGGATCGGTCATCGAACACAAACCAATCACCGTATCACATTAGCGATAATAAGATCGGACGGCCAATCGATTGGCCAAATTGTTCTATCTCTGGCACACTCACACACACACAACTACAACCTACTTTTCGATGCTTAAACTATGGCAACCCAACATTCCCGCGCCCGCAGAGAAACACTATGTTTGATCATTGGAACTAACTGAACATCTATGCATGTGTTGGGTTTAGTCCCACATCGGCTAGGGGGGTTCCATGCTCGGTGTGGTCTGTTAGGGTTGCTTGGCGCACAAGGCGGTGGTATCTAAGAATTTTGATCATTTGGATAATTCCCCTCCTTCCCTTCTATTTCTCCCATGATACTTTGCTAAATAGGCACATGTGACCTTCACATTGCTGTAGAAGAATCTCATTCGGAAAAAGCCGCCGCCGGCCGACCACCACATGATTCACTCACCGCCTTTCCCCCCACAAACAAGAATCATGCTACAAGCTAAAGCCATGGCATCTATTCTCACTGCAGATGCATGCTGCTCTGTAGAGCATAATCAGTACTAAAATGGAACTAGATCACCCCTACTGCAAGAAAATGTGGGACATATCACTTATTTTCTCTCTCTCTTTCTCTCTCTCTCTCTCTCTCTCTGGATTGCCCACTAAGTTTCTTAAGGTGAGCATCCAAACAACATGGAGGACAATTGGGATTCCCTCAACTGAGCACTAAGCAGGCAAGTGAGGTTGGCCCTAATTAGAACCACAAGTTTTCGTAGATTCCTCCACCCTAATTAGAATCAAGAAAAACTGCATACTTGCAATGTGGATGTATCTTGTGGCGTGGCCTTAGCCAAGATTACGCAATCCCCACTAAACGATCCTCTAATACATAAAATTAACAGAATTTTTTTTCATAACGAAAAGAAAAAACACTCATTAATTGAATTTTTGTTTAATAATTGTTACTTATAATCATACATTGTATAGTATGTTTAGTCCCACATTGAATACTCAGGAGTTTTGTCTCCTCATATACTTGTATATATACATTGGCATAGGCACCAATGAGGACCTACTAGTTTGGCTCTTCAATATCTAACAATGATCTAATCATTATCCTCTTGGCATAGTGGCTTCTTAAAGTAAATTAAGGTTCCTACTTAATTTAGGCTTGGACTAACGCAAAGCTGATACGGATTAGAGCTTGTTGCGCATAAGAATCGACCGACATAATTCTCTAGAAGAAGTACTCCAATCCTTGATGGGGTTCGGGGTTTGTCTAACAACGATCGATCGATCCCTCTGCTGAACTGGATCTCCTTCGATCTCAATCGGCAAGGATGAACCGGTGTACTATCTCAACACCCCCCTCAAGCGGAGCACGCGGAGCAAGATATAATCGGTGGGGGCCGCAACCTGAAGGGCCCTAGTTCTGATACCATGTTAGAGGAGGAGGAGAGAGCTAGGGTTTGGAGAGAATGAATCTCATTAAAGAGGGCAAAGCCCACTTACGTACAAGAAAGAGACCTCAATGTAAGCCTCAAACATGGAGACTATACAGTATAACCCAATCGTATATACATGAGTTAACATCAAAAAAAAAAAACCTCTAGATAAAGTACTCCAATCTTTGATAGGGTACGTTCGGGGGTTGTCTAACAACGATCCCTAAGCTAGGCTGGGTCTCCTTCGATCGCGTTCGGCACTCGGCAATACGCGCAAGGTTTTCTTCAAAGGAGTTGTTACTCGATTTTTGGTTAGCTAAGCATCAATTCCTCTTAGTAGGATGTCATCAAGAAAAAAAATAAATTAAATTATCCAAATGAAGGATTATAGAATATCAAAGAATTAGAGCAAAGGCGACTGACCTCACCTCTCATTCAATTTGGATTCCCTCCCTACAAAAAGTGCCAACACATTACTACAAGACTCCTCACGCATCTCCCTAGTGCCCCCAATGGGATCCTCACCAACTTTGGCGCGGCTGAGGGCCACCTCCGGCCACCCCTTATAAATACACCTCCATTCCTCCATTCCCTTATCGCAGTAGAATTAATCCGAGGGATCGATCGATAAGAAGATTGCGAAGATGTTGGGGGCGGGGTGGAAGAAGGCGATCGGACAGTGGCGGTCGTGCCTCGACTCTAGCGAGCCCCCTCACCGGAACCAAGTAGCCAGCGAGACGGTGCATGGCGCTCGGCTCGCGGCCGAGTTGTCGAGCTGTGTCACTTGTGTGGAGGAGAACAAGGTGTGCAAGTGTAGGGATGGGAGTAGGGTGGTTGCAGTCCTCAATGGTGGCCACCATGCCAAGGCTGATAGCTCCTTTGCTCATTCAGTCATCAACATGGTGGGGATGCTAATAGGTAACAAACTAAATCACCTAATTCCATTTTAATTAAGCTAATCACCCTGGTTTAATTAGTGAGCAATTAGATGATGTGTCTACTCTCTTCAGGCCTTGGGCAGCTATCAACTCCCTATGCCTTAGAGAATGGAGGGTGGAGCTCTGCATTTCTCCTTGTGGGGCTTGGAGTTGTGGGTGCATACACCTCCCATGTCATAGGGAAGTGCCTTGAAGAGGACAGCAACTCAAAGAGCTACCAAGACATTGGAGACCAAGCATTTGGGAACAAGGGGAGGATCATAGCCTCCACCTTCATATACTTGGAGATCTTCTTCTCCCTCGTCTCCTACACCATCTCGCTCAGCGACAACCTCGCGCTGGCGTTCACAGGCGCCCACCTCCAGCTGCCGTGGCTCCGCCTGTCGACACCGCAGCTGCTGACAGTGATAGCAGTGATGGTGGCACTCCCTAGCCTGTGGCTGAGGGACCTCTCCTCCATCTCCTTCCTCTCCTTCGGGGGGATCCTCATGTCCCTCCTCATCTTCACGACCGTCGGGTGGACCGCGGCCTTCGGAGGCGTGAGGGGCGACCATGGGATACCTGTGCTCCATCTCCACAGGATCCCAGAGATTTCTGGCCTCTACATCTTCAGCTATGCCGGCCATCTTGTCTTCCCCAATATATATACAGCCATGAAGGACCCTTCCAAGTTCACAAAGGTCATATTTCATACTCACTAAGGCTTTGCTTTGTTCATTCACTGGGAATTGGAATTCCCAGAAAATGGGCACATTCCTATGTTCTTTACGTAACAGGGCTTGTATGTTTGCTTGGGAAATGGAAGCCCACTTTTTACTGGATTTCATTTCTCAACCAGAACATAAGATTTGTCAATCCCACTATACCTCTCCCATCCTCATGGTGAAAGCATTAAATGCCCAATACCTTGGGAATTCCAATTCCCAGGAAATGAACACAGCCTAAATGAAAATGCCTTCAAGTAAAACATGTTCAACCACATAAAATAGGAATGCATACATGTAAGCATCATAGTTATCTATTCCACAAATAGTCTCTAGATTTGTATTGATCACTAACATCTATTTTCGACAATTTGCGCCTTTCTCGGTTACAGGTTTCAGTGACGAGCTTTGCGCTGGTTACCGTCCTCTACACCGCCCTTGCCTTCATGGGAGCCGAGCTGTTCGGGCCGAGCGTGAGCTCGCAGATCACTCTCAGCATGCCTCCTCACCTCATCGCCACCAAGATCGCGGTATGGGCTACCGTCCTCACCCCGATGACCAAGTACGCTCTCGAGTTCGCCCCCTTCGCCACTCAGCTCCAGCACAACCTCCCTTCCTCGATGAGCTCAAAGGCGCGGATGGTCATCAGAGGGAGCGTCGGTTCTGCGCTGCTCTTGGTGATCCTGGTGTTAGCCCTATCCATCCCGTACTTTGAGCATGTCCTCAGCCTCACCGGCTCGCTCGTCAGCATCGGCATCTCGGTGATCCTTCCCTGCACCTTCTACTTGAAGATCTGCTGGCCTCAGGTCTCGAAGCCCACGGCGCTTCTCAACGGGTGGCTCATAGTCATTGGGGTGCTCTTTGCTGTGGTGGGAACAATCTCATCTTCCAAGTCACTTCTTGAGAGTATTCGAAGAGGCCATTCACCTAAAGGTTGAGAACATATGGTGTCTTGAGGGTTCTTTTGTTTCACAATACTTAACAGAAACTGGCAGGGCCAAGGAAAGAGGGAACTACAGCACCCACCCTCAACAAACAATATGGATAGAGAGATGAGAAAGAAGATAGCTTAATTCACAGTGTATTACCATTACAAACTTCAAATTTTATGAATGGAAGTTTCCTCTATATACATTAAATGGTGCATTGGCTTTAGTCTCTGGTGATGTTCATAGTTGGTTATCAGAAAACTATCTGACAATTCCTGGATATTAAGACAGGGAAGTCCTCGCCAATGGCGGGCCGACGGGTATATTAAGCCACCACCGTCCACTCCGTTGCCAATGCGGGCCTAAACCCATCACGCCCCACCCCCCCCACCCTCTCGATAATAGGGTTCTCATAACTTGGCACACCTCTCAGTGGGGTCCTCTCGAAATCCCTCCCCCCTCTTTGCTCGTGGACCTAGGGACGGCGGCGGTCACACTGTGGCACGCTCATAGTTATCAAATCGGACGTTTTTTTTTAAAAATACGTATAAAACGCGTATTGATCCGAAGTCGTAGCAAACAGGAAAAAAACTTGTTTTTTTGAAAAAAACGTCCGTACGCGTTTAAAATGGAAAAAATGTGTCTGGTTTGGTCGGGATTTAAATTGGGTTCGGATTTTATTTTGTTCATGTTTAATAAACGCATATGCTATATGTTTTGAACTTTTGATTACTTAATGTTGGAAAATGAGATATATATACATACTTTGTATAATTTTTTATGATTTTTTTTGTTTTTTCCGTTGTTTTCTCTTCTTTTTCCCGTTTTTTTTTTGTTTTCATCGTCTCTTTCCAATTTTTTTCCTTGCCTATTTTTTTTTTTTTTTTTTTCTTCTGTTTTCCAACTTGGTAACTATGGGCACGGTCATGGAATAACCTAGGCTCTGGTACCAATATTGGGTCTCCTTGATCTTTGGATATATATCCACCTCCTCACAAAACCGGCTTATAAGGGGATGTCCAAGGTGGGTATATTAAGCCATAACAACCCAATTTTTTATGAGTGTGGATATGTTTTAAGCCCTCCAAGGAATTTCTTATGCAGTGGTGAAACCTTCGAAGTCTCTTAAACCTTAGAAGCTGATCTGAGCTCTATGGTTGCATGAGCATCAACTGCACAATGATCAACAAGGTAGGTCTTCCCATTGCCGAACCCATGATAAGACTTTTTTTTTTTTGAGAAACCCATGATAAGACTTTGGATGATGATGATAATCTAATCATGGGTAGCTACAACGAATCCCCAATTGATCAACTTTCCATTAAACTTTGTTATAGAACCTGGTTGGATCCCCATAACCCATGATGTTGCTAATGGGAGTCGAAGTTCTTTTACAATCATATACAGAATGAATCAATGGGTGTTTCACTCTTCGACTTCACCTTTTTTGTGGGAACTTATGTCGATTCCAAAACCCTCGGTCTTGATCAAGACTAGGGTTGCAACTCGGGCGGATTAGGTCCGGTTGGGGATCAACCCAAGCCCAATCCAAGTACTAGAACCGTCAACCCGTAGCCCAATCTCCAACCCATGTTGGCTAGCCCAAGCCTAATCCAAACAAAACTTTCCAAACCTGGTTAATCTCGGGTTAGCCCAAGTTGGTAGGATGGATCAGGCTGTGAGGGTTAGGGTATTCTAATTTCTATCCGTATTTAAAATTTTGACATTTAAAGATCAACAAACATAAAAAATTGAACCTATCCTCACTGACACTACTATACAACTTTTGGTATATTTCTATACATACAATTGACTAGATAATCAGATAATATATTTATTTGATATGTAAGAAGCAAATAAATAACAAAGCATTCAAATGGTAACAAGAGAATTCATATACCAGAGCTTCAAATGATATACCATGATATATAATTAATGTTATGAGAGAATGAGGGATGCACGGCTCCTCAAAGACGGCTACCTCTCTACTAATGTGAGGGGCACATGTATGTTAACCATATATTTATAGACTTAGGGTTAGGGTTTACTTGGTGCCTCTAAAGTGGGCAGCTACACGTGTAGTCACTGCATCCTATAACACTCCTAAATGGATGTCCACTTTCAAAACATTACTTTACTAAAACCTTGCTAAGAAAAATCCAATTGGGATAAAATCTTTAGCGAAGGAAAAAAGTACTTGTTCTTCGAGAACAGGTTCTTCAGAAACAAGCTCTTCAGAAACTTATTATTTTGAAATCTTTGTGGGTGTGACTTATGCTATCTCATTAAAATCTTTTGATGGAAAATCTTATGAGAAAAAAACCTCATCGCAGGAAAAAAAAAGTGCAGTGCATCTGCAAAGATATTTTTCTGGATATCTCCATCTGTATATGCAAGATACTCCTCCTCACCTTTACTATTATTACATGCCTAACTTATATCAACTTCCAAAAAGAAAAATAATCCCTCCTAATATATCGAGATACTACTTCCCACCCCATTATTATATAAATTTGAATTTATATTCATATGCCGTGCTGGTGAAGTCTTCTCATGCCAATTCGGTGCACCAATTTTTGGAATGTAGACTTTAGAAGCGCCTTGATGAAGAGATCTATCAGGTTGTCTGTTGACTTAACTTGCTTTATAATGATCTCTTTTTTCTCTTGGAGCTCATAAGTGTGGAAGAACTATGAGGAGATATGATTTGTTCCATCGTCTTTGACAAAACCACCTTGAATTTGTGCTATGCAGGCTGGATTATCTTTGTATATCACTGCATATTTACTTATAAATTCTAGGAGCTAGTAACTGCTTCTGATATATTAAACTATTGATTACGACCATATGCATTCTCTGCTAGCTTCATGTAGGTCTAGAATTTATTACGACCAATGATTAGACTATTGATTACGACCAATGATTAGATGGCGTTGCCACTAATGTATAATTTGTAGATATCTATGAGATAGCTACATTACTATTATGGAATACATAACCTGTTTGTGATCTTCCCCTATAGGGATTAGATAAGTAACCATGGTCTGCATATCCACCCAAATTAGTTATTTTATAATGAATAATATAAATCAAGGTTAATGGTTCTTTTAAGATATTTGAATATGTGTTTTATGTCATTCCAATGTCTAGCTACGCGTTAGTACAGGGCTATATCTAGTAAGCAAATTAACAGAAAATGATATATCAGGCCTAGTGCATTGATCTAAATAAAGTATTGCATCATTGCACTCAAGTAAGGTACTTCATAACCTAAAATGTCTTTATTTTCTACTCTGGGTCTGTGTGAATCTTTATTGACATCTAAAGACCTAACAACCATGAGCATACTTAATGGATAACATTTATTCATGTTGAACATCTTCAGAATATTTCTAATGTATTTTGCATGATGGACTAAAATACGATGTTCACTACGTTTAATCTGCAGGCCGAGACGAAATTTAGTCTCACATAGGTCTTTTATTCCAAATTCAATTTTAAGGTAGCTAGCAATCTTCTCAATCTTTTCGGAATATCTTATTAGATTTATATCTATATATGCTGTCACTATAGCAAATTTATTCTGTGATTTCTTAATAAATATACATGAACAAATATAGTCATTTTTATAGTCTTTTCTAGACAGATATTATTGAGTCAATTGTATCATATTCTTTCGGATTGTTTTAGACCATACAATACTCGATTGAACCTGATTGAGTTGTATTTCTAGATTTGGAGTTTGGCAAATCAAGTTCTTTAAGAATTTTCATATATATTTCGTTGTTTAGGTCACCGTATTGGTAGGTTGTCATCACATCCATGAGTCTCATGTTTAATTTCTTAGAAACAATTAAACTTATAAAATATTTAAATGTGATGACATCTACAACTGAAAATATATTTCTTCATAATCTATATAAGGTCTTTGCAAGAATCCTTGAGCAACAAAACATATTTTGTATTTTTTGGACCTCGTCTTTTTATTCAATTTTATAACAAGCACTTATTTAAAACCTATAAGGTTTTACTTTTGGCGTTTTTATTATAGATCCAAGCACTCTACGCTTTGCGAAAGAAGCTAGTTCCGCTTGAATATCATTTTTCCACTTTGGCCAGTTTTCTTTTTGTCAACATTCTAGGATTGTGCATGATTAGTGTTTTTATCATTACCATCTACTTTATTGTCTCATTTGCCACATCATTTGAGAATGTTATCAATGAGTAGTTCTTTTTTGTCCTACATTTTTTCTGAGTATGTATAAAATCATTATTGAGTACTGATATCTCTTTCCGAGTCTCTTTTTAGATCTAGGGTATATCCTCAACTAGAGTAATATTATGCTTTAATTTAGAAAAATAGATCTTTGATTCATTACATATTCTGAACCGTCATGAATTTTCTCTACATAAGATGCTACCTCATGATTAGCTTCTTCGGGAGGTTCAGGTTATGATATATTATTTAATCTTCTATTTTGGAGAGTTGAATCTTTGGATTCTATTGATCTGCCATGCTTCTGATGAATATTAGATTTATTTATTGCCTTATTCTTATTTTATTCTTTTAAGATATTAATTCTAGCAGGTATATTTATAATTGACACGTGTGTTTTAGTCACTTTGGTAGCATCATTGAATGAATCAAGTAACTTATTTAAAATTTCTTACAAATATATTATGCATCTAATTTTTAGCTTATGTTGAAAAGTCCTAGGATATAGATGAGGCGGAGTGGAAGTATTCCATGATAATTCATGGCATTTCTCTTGGGTAGGAGTTCATATCCTTTTTATCTTTCTCTAACGATGGATATATTGTCTCATCGAAGTAACAATCCATAAATCTTACTATGACAATATAACCGGTTAAGGGTTCTAAATATCTAAGGATTGAAGGAGTTTCAAATCCTATATAAATTCTCAATTTACATTGGGGGCCCATATTAGTTCTCTTTGGTGGAGGAATATAGACATATATTGCACATCCAAATTTTCGAAGATAAAAAATATTTGATTGATTTTCAGATAATAATTATGCAGGAGAGAACTCATGGTATGAGATTGGTCTAAGTTTGATTAGGGATGCAGCATGAAGGATTGTGTGACCCCAAACACTAGTTGGCATTTTAGATTGCATTAGGATGGGCCTAGCTATCATTTGATACAGTTTGATTAGGGATTCTACTAGACATTCTTGGTATAGATATGCATGAGGGACAAGATGTTCGATCTCTATTCCTATGGATAGAAAAAAAGTCTTCAAAGACTTGGGAGATAAATTCTGCTATATTATCCAACCTAATAGATTTAATTATCTGGTCAGAAAAGTGGGCTCTCAACTTAATGATCTGTGTTAGTATCCTGACAAAGACTGGATTTCTTGTTGACAATAGGCATACATGGGACCACCTAGTTAATGCATTCATCAGAACCATAAAGTACCTGAAAGGTCCACTAGAGTGGTGGATTAGTCCATAGATATCTCCATGAATTTCTATAGAGAAAAGGAGGTAATTCAGACTCAATCTTCAAAAATGATGGTATGGTAATAAGTTTTCCCTAAGAGCAAGGGAGATAAGGTAATCTTCTAGGTAGGTGATGGTTTGCTAATGGATGACTATATGGTAGATATTTGGTTTGAGTCAAAAGTAATACAGAAAAAAGATTTTTGATCTCTAAGAGTCGTATGAGTAGTGGCACTGTCTACTTGACAAATGCTATCCTTATTCATGTCTTCATTGGTTTCCATTTCCTAGAAAAATAGATATTACTACGTATGAGTTTTTTCCAAATTAGAGAGATGTGAAATATAGATAAATTTTATTAAAGAATATATAACATATCAGTCTAACAAAGAAATCATTAACTCTAGTAAATAAAAATATCAACTATAAATAGGTGGTGACAATATCATAAAGAAGTACGTCTACTTAAGAACCCATGTCACAATGTCTGAAGCCGTTAGTTGAGTTTCTTTTTTTAACTCATGGAGCTATTCTTCAAGAAGGTCATCATTGTCGAGGTCAATCAGTGGATTAGCCTCTGCCTTCTGAGTCATCTAAAAATTTGCTACTTCTTCTTTGGACGCATGGCCAGTGCATGACCAATATTGACCTTTGTCCCTGTACTTGTAGTAGGTCTCTACGGGCCATTTATCATTAGAAGAGGGCTTTTCATTTGTTTGTACTGTGTTCTAGGACTTGTTCCTTTGCTTCTTGAAATTCATATTCATCCTTGGTTTAAGTCGACCTCTGTCGGGGTGGCCGTGTTTGCCTTTTCCACCTCTGACGGAGTGACCTTGTCCGTTTCTTCCTTGGTAGCCTCCTTTGTTGGGGTTGCTACGTCTACCACCTCTGTCGGGATGGCCACGGTGACCATCTTTACCATAATGTTCTCTGCCTCTACGAAACCCTTCACTGGCATATGCTTCAAGGAATGCAAATGCTCCAATGGGCTTGAAGTTGTGATTCTTCATGATTGTTTTATTATTTTCTTCTGCAACTAGGAGTATAAAGATTAGGTCTAACAACTTCTGGAAACTACGCTCTCAGTATTATTGTTGCAACAGAACATTTGTAGCATGAAATTTGGATTATCAATCATTTTCCCATGAATAACCAACTCTCCACATAATTCAAGGTGAGACACAATATTAAACATCGTGAAATTATACTCAGCCACGGTTTAAAAGTCCCAGTAGCGTAGATTGATCCATTCATTTCTGACTACGGGAAGGGTGATAGTTCTCTGATGATCATACCTATCCCGTAGGAATTCCCATTAGACCAGGGGGTTCTCCATAGTTAGGTACTCAGTTTTCAGATCCTCATGCAAGTGGCGATGTAAGAAGATGGTTGTATTTATTTTATCCTCGATTTGGACTAAGAACTTCTGTGGCTGCAGCCTGCAGTCTCCACAATCGCATTACCTAGCTTGAGTGATTGTTGGTGGAGCTTCACATCCAACCTCCATTATAGGTACTTTTTACCATTGACATTGAGTGTAGTGAACTCTAACTTTGTAAAGTTTAATATCGTGGGAACATAAGGGGAGACTAGGTTGGGGATTGGATATCTAATTATTACCAATTGACAAATTATAGTTACCAAATTTTAGGAACACTAAAATTCTATCCTCGCATGATCTCCTGATTTTCTATATAGAAAATTATTTTGTTTAAAGCATCCATAGTCATATTATACTGTCTCGGCTGACTAAGACCGAGTTCACATATAAGCCAAGAATGTCTAAACAATATTAAAGAATTAATGAATGATTACTGTAAATAAAACATGGATTTAGGTTCTAGAACTATCTCCAATAGATCGGGATCAGAAAAATCTTTCCATGGGTGCCAGTTTTGCTAAATTCTGACTCCGGATGTGAAAGTTATGGCTGAACCAAATTCGAACCAATGGTGGACCTAGTCTGGCTAAACCGGATTTGGTTCACCTGAACTAGACTGGTCTAATGTGTGAAGAAAATTGGGTCAGGTTCATAGGTTGTCGGGTCGGATTCATAAGTTAATGGGTCGGGTTTATAACTTAAGTAATATTATAAAGTCAATTCAACAATCTATATAACATGGCCTTGGTCGGGTTTCCAGCAAGTGTACCCTATGCCTTTGGGTGTTAGTTGTATTTTTTCTTTATTTTAATAAACTGGTAGGGGTCTAGGTAGAACCCCTCCTCATCTCTGAGAGGGATTTCTAAAAAAAAAAAATTCTATATAACATGGCATGACGGTCTACAAGCTGATTAGACAAAATGGAACAACAAGCTGACTAAACAAAAACGAACAAAATAGGAGAGAGAGAGAGAGAGAGAGAGAGAGAGAGAGAGAGAGAGAGAGAGAGAGAGAGAGAGAGAGAGAGAGATCTTGGCTAACCATTAAAATATTTTAAAATATTTATTACCAAACTTTATGACCAAAAAGAGAGGACGCAGTGATGAACAATGGGATCCAAGAGGCCATGCATGGGATCTAGATGCGGTTGTAGAAAAAGGAAGGAAATAAAAGGAAAGAGTATAAAGAGAGTTAGAGAGGAGAGAAAGAGGGGGGAAGTTATGACAATATTTTAGAAAAAAGAGGGGTGTAGTTTTTTTTCTAGCTATAGAAAAAGGAAAGAGAAATAAAAAGAAAGAGTATAAAAAGAAAGAGAAAAGATGAGAAAAAACGAGGGAAAGTTATAACCAGATTTTAGGAAAGAGAAAGGTGGAGTACCTTTCGTTCCCCCATCAGTGTATCCATCGTCATCGTCTGGAAACCTGAACATCAAGTAACCTCTCTATTTTATTATAAAGTTCATGAGTTCTTGAAAAAAAAAATTTTGTTGCCCCCCCTAATGTGCTTTGTCATCAAAGGCGGCCGTTGTAGTGCTGAAGCCACAAAAGATGGCTGGGGGTGTGTTGCCGCCAAAGGTGCCCGTTCGAGTACTTACAGGGATGGGCATGCATTTCGCCGCCCTCACCGAAGGCGCCATAGATGTGTTGCCGCCTAAGACGGCCGTCCAAGTGTCGACAAGAACGGACATACACTAGTATATATATTAAAAAGAACTGTTAGAAGCACCCTAACAATATATAGAACTAATGTTATAATATAAAGACCAAAATACCGCTATGGATAATTCAACTTTGGAGGGATGCTATTGCCTATCCATGATCAGGTGTAAGGGTTTGAAAAAACTCTAGAGGTCTCGGGGGCAGCGTGCCGGCCTTGGCCACCTGCCAGAGTGGTTGCTCGTCCACCCCAAACCACCGGAGAGCGGCGGTGTCGTGGAGGAGAGAGAGGCCGAGTAGGCCCATGCAGGTCGAGATTGGCTGTAGGAAGCTACATGATTCACGGCCAAGTGGTCACGGTCGTCCGAGCATACTTTCAGCCTTCCAGGTGTAGTCCAGTTTAGACGGACGACACCTGTGGTGTGCTCGGAGTGTCCTTGGCTGGGTGTGGCCGGCGATGGAGATGGCTTTCATGGTGTACCTTTTGTCACCGCGAGATTCGTCGACTCGTTGCCGTGAGATTCGTTGCTCATCGCCGCGATGTTCAATGTCGTGAGGGTTGCTCTTCTTTCTATCCGCGATCTCTCCCGTGAGCGAACTCGTGCTAATAACATGTTATAAGAGAAGGGACACAGCTTCTCAAAGACAGCCACCTCTCTACAAACATAAGGGCCTCATGTATATTAACCATATATTTATAGACTTAGGTCTAGGATTTACTTGGTGTCTCTAAAGTTGGCAGCCACATGCACATAATATAACTGCATGGGTTCGGGTTGGGCCAAGTTGGCCCAACCACTCAACCCAACCCGGTCCCAACCCAAATTCAATTTGGGTTGTATTTTTTCAACCCTAATTAGCCCAACTCATTTTTCAAACACATCAGCCCAAATCTGTCCAAAACTCAGCGCTATTAAAAACAAGGTTTTTTTTTAGGGAAATTTTATTCATACCCCAGAAAATCTGTAATTAGCCCCCGTATCCCTATCGTTTCTCAATAACTTACTCAACAATCCTTTAATACCAACAATGCCCTTTTTTTTTTGTACCCCAAACCCCAGAGCCCCTCCTCAGCGTCTTTTGTACCCCCAACCCAACCCAAGGTTTGTTTAAACTTAGCCCAAGCCCAACCCGTCGGGTTGGCCGGGTTCTGTGAGGTGGGTTCAGGTTAACCCGTCCAAAGTCAGGTTGGGTTCGGGTTGGCCTGCCCAAGTTGCAGCTAGGGGTGGCAATGGGTCGTGTCGTGTCGGTTCGTGTCGTGTCCAAAACCCCTAGACCCGGACCCGACCCGTTTAACTAACGCGTCTAGATCCTAAACCCGTACCTGACTCGCTAATAAACGGGTAGACACGATAAGACCCGGTAAGACCCGTTTACCACCCGGATCTATTCAGTTGACGTACCCGATCCGACCCAATTCGACTCGACCCGACCTGACCCGAAAGACCCACTGGTATTATATATTATAGTATCTGATTGCTGGTAGACCCGACTCGACCCGTTGAATACTAAACGGGTCTTTCCGGATCTACCGTGTCCAGACCCTAAACTCGGACCCGACCCGTTTATTAAACGGGTCTATCGTGTCGACCCGTTTACGACCCGAACCCGTTTAGCCCTGACCCAGACCCGCTAACTTCGTGTCGGGTCGAGGAGAAATAATTTGGGTTGGGCTCGTAATAGCCCTCCCAAATTCGGGTTGGGTTCGGGTTGGACTCGGGTTGGGTTCAGGTTGGCCCGCTCAAGTTGCAGCTCTACTTGTGCCTTCAAGTACCAGCCAACTGCATGGGGTTTATTTAAGAGTGGGGTGTATTCAAGAGTGCATATAATTGGGGTATATTTAGGGGGGTATGTGTTTGATTGGGGTATAATCAAGTTGGGGCGGGCCATTTAACTGGGGTGTATTGAAGGTGGGGTGTAAGGGGGAAGGGTATTTTTGGGATAGGAATGGGATGTGAAAAAAAAAAAATGGGGTGTGTTCAAGTTTGTTGGAAATAGGGGCTAATTACAGATTTATGGGGTATGAATAAAATTTCCCTTTTTTTAAGGTATAGCACACCGACGAATAGACTAATTACATATTAACACCTAATAAACTTCACATTTACATATCAACTCCTGAAAACTAGGTTACTTGTGCAGATAGCCCCCTCAAATTAACTCATGCCTATTTTAGAAAAATTTTCCATATATATTCATGTTTTGATGATTAAAGGGACGGTCTTGCCCTTGGTTTACACGAAGATGGAAAATTAGGCCCGGGGAATTAACTCCCCCCCCCCCTGCCCGCAAATTTTTTTTTAGGGTAATAGAGTAGTGGAGTGAGTTTTTGTCCTAAATTAGGGCTTTTGTATGATTCTTTGGGCCTAACTTTCCATTCGCCAGTAAACTAAGGGTAAAATAATACCAAAACCACAAATAACCCAATAAAATTCATCCAAATAGGCACTACTTAACTGAGGGGATCTGGCAAGCAATTTAGGTTTTAGGATTCGATATGTAAATATAAAGAATTCAGGGGGTTAACATATAGTTAGCCTAGTTTTCAAGGGTAATATGCAAAATCCCTATAAACAAATATTTTCCTGCTTGCAAAGGTAATTACCAATAAGGGTGTGCGCTTACCGAAAATAAATAGGGTTAATGTGTGAGAGATCCCTGACAACAGATCCATCACATGAACGTGACACCGAATGGTTTCATTTAACCTAAGGTCCCTGCATTTCACGGTAAACCTGAACTACCTTTGACTTCTCCCCACTCTCCCGGGCAGCTCCGGCGATTGCAGCAGAGGCGGCGAGGGATCGACCAACAGCTCCGGCGACAACAACAGTGGTGGCGAGGGCAACGGGCAATAGCCCCAGTGGCGTCGGCAAGTAGATCCGGTGGCGTTCGATTGTGGTTCGACGTGATCTCAGGTATAGGGTTCATCCCATGGCATGTAAATTACAAGGTAGGTTAGATTCGGTTTGGCGATGGCAGCGGCATTCGATGGTTCGGCTCGGTGGCGGCTGCGAGCTACAGCGTTCGGTGGTTCACTGGTTCAGTGGCATCACAAAAGAAAATTTAAAATACTATAGAGGGAAACTCCATCCACAACATTTCAACGTCCTTAAAAGCATCTCCTTATAAAGGGATTTTCACCAACTCCCCCAAATAAATAGCGAAATTCACAAACACAGCACTAACCATAGGTTAGATCAAGAAGCGAACAGGAATCACACAGTTAGATCAAACCCATCCTCGAGCTTCCTAAAGGTCGGATTAAGTGTAACATTGATGAGGCTAACCATTCGGCTTCTGTTTAGGGCGCCGATCAAGCCTCCATGCCTTTATAACATACAATTCTGATTCTTGTCAGATCACCTTACCTTAAACGTTAGCAGATAGAACCGAGCTCACCATTTCATTAAAATCTCGAGTGCATCGAATGTACGACACATGGTTTTCACTTGATACACTCATCGCCACACACAATAAGACTCCTTTTTAAGTTGCAAATCCGGCTAAACAATCTGCGATCAAATGAGAATGAACTGACGAAACGAGCTTTTCCCAACCAGACATTGGTCATTAACTGTCGAAGAGAGAATGATGAGTGCAAACCACAGTTGTGTTCAAATTCTCTGACGGAAGGAAACTGTGCGTCGACAGGCATACAAGCATTTGGTCATGCCTCCAGAAAGGCGCATGAATCCGCTGCAGACATTTTCGTGCTAGCCTTCCACATCCCTTCATGATGACCCAACCTAGCACCAATAAGAAATGCAAAGCATGGTCAGTAAACATGAAAATTTGGCCACCATTCATCTTGGAGTAAGATAAGAAACTAGCTTGACTACTGAATAGAACCATCTGTAATGTTTGAAATTTGCAAAAAAGACCCCAATGGCTGAAGCCATTGACACAGTAGTGATTCGGGCTAGTAACATAGAGGGGAAAGAGTTCAACGGCTCCTCTGCGGACCTCAATAGCCTAAATTATTATGCAACCCCCCAATTGTGCAATGGTTATGGGCAAGCGTCTACAGAGCATGCACGCTAGCTCGCATATCAGCCGTTACGGGGAGCTTTTCATGGGCCAGCTCATGTGTACGCGCCCACCTAGTTCTGCTGACGATTTTGAAAAAACACAGGTCCTGTTTGATTATCTTCTTTAGAGGGCCACATGGCACACATCAGGCCCTCTAATATTCTATCACCGATAATAGCACCCTCTTTGGCGGCTGGATCTTTCGCAGGTCCCAACTGCCCAAGAAAATGGTTAGGTTTTCTTGATGGTGCAGTCATTGTCATGATGATGGAAGAAGGCCGCTCCCCATGGCAGATCAGCTTAATTCTAGAAAGGATCTTTCTGTGTACCTCGGCCGGACAAGCATAACAAGGGCTTTGCCTTCCTATCCGACTCGAGGGTCCCCACTCCAATGATCCGACCAGCTTACCCTCACGAGCAATCGACACATGGTGTTTCCAGTTTGCTGGACTTGAATCCAAGCTGTCAGATCCGAGGGTCGTGCCTTCTTGCAAGACACTACCTATGAGGATACTTTACACGAACTAGGAAGTTGATACTTCCCTGCCCTAAAGGTGTCATGTCTGTGTCCACACATGCCGAACACTGACACTAGTCGGACACGCCTTGGACACGTGTACATTTAGTACATGTCCAATTTATTTTATTATATTTTTCCGCTGGATGTCTTGAACACTTCGCTGACGCTTTAAGAACACATGTGGACACGTGTTGGATACACGGGTTGAAAGTATAATCCTCTCACGGGTCTTTTCTATGTAATTTAAGAAGTTTTGGATTCCTTATATAAAACTAAAATAATTGGAGGTTTATTATTAGAAAACTTGAGTTTTTTGTAAACAAAATGCTTTTCTTTAGTATGAATGTTTATTTTAAATGATAGATATGACAAATGTTAAATATGAAATAGTTTGTTACAAGTTCTTTAGTATGGAACTATGGATGTTTATTTTAAATGATAGATATAACGAATGATAGATATGAAATAGTTTGTTATAAGTTTACGGTTTATGAAGGCTTCTATAATTATTTTTCTTCCATGACCATTTAATATATATTTTACAGATATTATATATACAGCCGTGCCCGTGTCCTACATTTGTAGGATTTGTCGTGTCCTATATTCATATCCGCAGTAGTGTGTGTATCGTGTCCTCCTAGCCCCCCCGATCTGGCACCATCCATGCCTCCACCCATACGTTACTCAAGGTTTTTGATTATGAGTTCTCAGAACCCGAGGCTTGTGCCCTTTTAAAGGCACCACCTATGAGGAGCCATTACTTCCCAATCCAAAGCCCTCCAAATTTCTACCTAGAGGCTACCCTAAGGTTTTGATTCCAAGTTCTCAAGGATGATTCCTTCTTGTAAGGCACCACCTCCAAGTCTTTACTCCTTGACCCGATGCAGACTTCTACCTATAGACTACCCTAGTATTTTGATCCCCAGTTCCCAAAATCCGAGAATCGTGCCCTCTTGTTAGGCACAACCTACAAGGAGTCGTAACTCTCTGACATGTCGCCTTCCAACTTTCTACCTGAAGGCTACCCTAGGATTTTGATTCCGAGCTCTTATAGCCAGAGTCGTGCCTCTTGTACAGCACCGCCTACAAGGATACTTGATTTTCTGACCTGACACCATCCAGATTTTTCTTTGGAGGCTGCCCCATGATTTGGATTCCGAACCCTCAAAGACTGAGGATCGTGTCTTCTACTAAGGAACCAACTACAAGGAGTCTTTACTCCCCGACTGGCATCGTCCAAAATCTATGCCCAGACGTTACCCTAGGATTTTATTGTCAAGCTGAAGAATGCCTGTGGGTGGGCACTCTTTTGTTAGTGAAGTGATGTTTTTTGTCAGCCTTAGTGTGGATACCCTTGTCTGGCTTCGAAAGTTGAGCCCAAAGTCAAGACTCGGGGCGTGGAGATCCTTTCAGTCCTTTAGGATGAGACTGCGAGAGAGTTGCGTTAGCTATCTGGGACCACAGAAGATTTGAACTCCTTAGTAAATGGTCGGTAACTCTCAGGTCCATGCAATGCGGAATTAGTCGCCACCAAACCCGGAGCGACTCTGCAATTGCTCCTTCCGCCTTTGTGTTTTGTGTGACATCTCTTTCTAACCAGATGAAAAGTCTGATAAGTTCAAATCTCCTCCTATCCTCCAGTCAGTTGTCCCTAGTTGGTGGGCACTGCGCGCATCACAGCCATACGATGGCAGGTGATCCGAAAGTGAACCGTACTCTAGTAGATTGCAGGCAGCTGTGAAGTGCGCCGGGCCCAACGACCGGGGCCGACCAGCTGAAAAACTAAACTCAAACCTGATAAGATCTCAGACGTGTAACAACATCAGGCCGTATGAAGGACGGCAGGGTGGGGGCCAGACCATGCGTACATTGAATGCAAACATGCGAGTAGAGGAGCGAGCAGGGTCAAATTTTTTTTTGCTCCAACGAACTGTTGCTCTAGATGTTTAGAGATGCAACTGGACCGTTCACTAAAGAGTAGGGAGCCGTCCGATCTAACCTTTACGCCCAACCCTGACTCGTACATATCACTCATACCCTTTTTACGCACTATCAGTGATCAGACTGCTCCCTTTCTCCTTGCGGCTTCCACATTAGGGAACAATCCAGAAGCATCACTGAGCATCTGGAGCATCCCCTCGCTGGAGCAAAATTTTATTTATCCCGAAGAGCCAAAACAAATTAACTGATTTTGTACGCATGAAGAAATGGCACGTGGGGGTGCGGGGAGGGGTTGATCATGGCCTCCCCATTAATAGGGGGAAGGATAGGGGATCAATTGGAGAACCTAATTTGAAAGATACAGATACTCTAATGATAAACCCAAATAAAAATTTTGTAGAAAATATTAAAAATTCTAATGGCTTTTACAAATCTTCTAACCCTATTATAGAAAATTTAGCAACTTCTAGCAATTTTTAAACAAAACATAACAATTGGACTCGCAATCACCCTCTTATCCTCTCCATCTAAATGATAAATGATAAATTAACATTGAAAAATCTTTACTTCCTCTGCATATAGATGGTGTCAAATTGAAATATAATCTTTCATGCTTCAAGGGTTTCCTATGTCAGTTACATGCATGTAGGTTTACATGTGCACACAATCCTTGATTGCGTGTAGGCACAACACTCTGAATTTTCTAAGTATTGGAACCAGTACGCAATCATGCACATGGCTTGCCATATAACCATTTCTAGGATTCCAAACCTATGCCCACGATTTTGCAAGGTTCTAAAAAGCGCTAGGCGATGGTCGGGCGGTGGGGGGCCGCCTAGCGCCTAGGCGGGGCCTAGGCGTTTTGCCTTTTTTTTTTAATTATTATTTTGATATTATATAATATATATATATGTTTAAAAATTAATATAAGTTCAAGATTATCCTAAACCATTAGTTTAAAGAACAAGTATATAAGCATAATTCAAGATTGAGTGATTAACAAGAACAAAAGCAAACATGGTCCGCCTGGCCAGCCTCAGCCCGTCTGGTACGCCTCGCCAGGCTGATCCCACCTGGCCCGCCTGAGCCCGTCTAGGCGGCCGCCTTGCCCAGCCTAGACCGCCTAGGCGGCCGCCTTGCCTCACCTAACTCCGTCTGGGAGCTTGGCTGCTTTTCTGGAACGCCTAAGGCCTAGGCGAGGCGATGGGGGGCTGCCTAGCGCCTATGTGGCCGCCTGGGCCGCTTTTTAGAACACTGCGATTTTGGCTCGAATGCATAATCGTGTGCACGATCTTAGAATTGTACACATGGTGTCTTGTCTTGGAGATCACGTATGGGAACGAAATTACCTTTCAAAAAAAAAGGTATGGGAACGGAATCATGCTCACGATTTTCATATTGTGCACACGTTTTCAGGCGTTCAACAACGAAAATATCTTGTTCCATCGCGACAAATCTGATCTTAGCCATCCAAACTTTGCATCCAACCGCTTTGGATCATAAATATAAAGGCCTTATGACATCAGAAACTCTAAGGACACCATAAGAGAAAGGATCTAGGTTTTCTCTAAGAGAGCTCCAAGAATTTTTAAAATTTGGGGGTTTTCCTGGAGTCACCAAGAGGTTGAGATTTGTCGGATCTCATCGCTTGGATTTGAGAGTTCCACCAAGGTAATCTTGATTTCATCATCCATTTGTCAAATCTCCCATTTGCTAGGTTTTCTATAGGTGTTTTCCTATTTCTAGCAAAGGGTTCTTGATATCATCCATGTGTGAGGGTCGTTGGGTTTGATTTTCGTAGTTAATCTGATTTCATAGTTTGATTTCTTTCCTTGATTACAAAATATTGGGGCTTGCATCGGATTTAATCATCATGTAGCGGATTCATCGAATTGTTCTTCCTTTGAGTTAAGTTTTTTGAGGTTTTGCTACAAAACTCTTGTTCAAGCTATCAAATTGCGTTCTTGCTCGTTAGTGGCGCTCCCACGGGTGCGAAAGTGTAGTCCTCTATGTCTAGTTGGGTATACTAGGTGGGGTTGACACGTGGAGGGTGTCTTTGGGAAATCCTAATAGCACACGTCAAGGGTTTCGTGGTGTGCGAACGATCGGCACTTGGAGGGTACTGGTGAAAATCCAAGTAACCACAAGTGAGGTGTCCTTGTACGTGAAAGTACGACTCTTGGAGGGAGTCTGAAAAATACTAGTGTCAAGCTCAGGTGGGATATTTGAGTTTTCGGTACACAGGTTTGACTCTTGGAGGGAGTTGGTTCGTGCCCCATTGTGCTCCTTGGCTATATTGCACGGGTGCAGTACAGGGTAGGTCTGTGGAGTAGGAGTCCTGGAGTCTAGGGCTTGAGAGCTGATCTGAGGTCTAGGAGGCAGTTGTTAGTGGATTTGACAGAGGCGAGGGATTTCCACCTAACGAACAACTCATAATGAGTTGGTGACAGAGAATTCCACCGTGAGGGTTGTGCTCTGCTGAGGAAAGGCTGGTAATATATGTACTATGTTCTAACTCGACAACTAGTGGAATAGCTTGCACAATCCCGGCTCTGCTGGGGGTGGTTTATCCCTATTGGGTTTCCACCTAAAAAACCATGAACGTGTTGTTAGTTCTATACTCACATTCCACTGCATTGTATGATTATACCCTGCACAACCACACATTCACACACATAATTACTAGCTGTGTAATCCATTGCACTAGCATTCGGGGTGAGGCAAGTGAATCTGCACCACCAATTCAACATAAAATAATTAACTGAGTGCAAATCATGTACCACCGGTATAAGACGATCGATCGAACGTAATAGTTAAAATCTAATAGACATAGGAAAAAGGTTGTCGTTCCGTCGCGCTCCAGAACCACCGACATTTCCATATGTCTAGTTCACATAGAAATTTCTTATTTTCACATAGGGGTTCGCAATCAAGTCATAAAACTTTGTTGAATCCTCCTGTTGAGCCTCCTTTTTAGGACTTGTGCTTCATAGCCGACCCCATCTTGATGGGATAAGACGTGGTGGGGATAGTGGTTGTTGGGGCATGCATTGGCTAATTGGCCTTTTCTTAAAGGTTAGATCTTCCTACGTCTCTAACCACAACAAAACATTTACATTGTTTTCATAAGATTTTTCATTACCAACGTTGTTAAGCTCTTGATTATTCTTGTCAATTCTTCAAGAGTCTACGGGAATTCATCCTATACTCATAATGATGATGAAAAGTTTTCATAGAACTAACATAACGAAGGATAACCTTATCAAAATGAAGAAAAGTCCAAAGTCATCCAACTTAAAAGCAAGAAACAAAAGAGCAAGGGCGATAAAGAAGCAACCAAAGGTATTTTTTCTACTTCATAACACAATGGTGAGCCTCTGCAACTAGCCTAAAAAGAGAGCATCATGGTTTTCACATCAAAGCCAATATAGGAAATAGTTCATTAAAGAAAGAACATAACCAAATTCCATTACAACATCTTAATAATACCAAAATCCATATAGTCTAACAACCACAAAATTTCAATTGGATCACCATATACATATAACAACAATTACCAAAGTGCTATTGAGTGGTGAGGATACATGTGGAAATGACACACAGAAAATCCAAAGAACACTGAAAGCAGGGTACACAGTCCAACCAAAGACCTAAGAAGTAAGAAATTATGAAGCGATCCGAGCTGCAAACCTTAGATCTTGATGATCTTAGCTGCTTTGACCACAGGGTTAGCCCTGGCAATCTCCTCCCTCCCAGCAGACTTGTAATCGAAAGAACAGTCATGGGTGTCGGAGTATCGGTGCCGAGCACAGAAGAGGTCTCCGCACCGGCACCGGAACCCGCTCAGCCCCACCCTTTTCTGGCAGCTCGAGCACCGGCTAACGAACCGAGCAGACAGCCGCGGCTCCTCCTGCTTCTTCGGCGCGCAAGAGACAATCAAGGGTGCATCAATCGCCGGATTTTCTTGCCTCTCGGGCCTCTGAACTGGGAATTGCTGAGCAGGTTTCAGAGAAGTTGGTGATGATGATGATTGAGGAGGAGGAGGAGGAGGAGGGGGTGTTGAAGGAGGAGAAGATGAGGAGGGTTTCAGGATCTCAGCTTCCTCCTTGTCAAGGTTGCAGCTTTCTTGTGCCATTTGATGGCTACTAGAGAGATAGTAAAAACCCAAAAATCTTGAATCAATAGCAAAGAAATCAGCAGGAGTTTAAGGAAAAATATAGCAAATTTATAAATAACTAAGCACCTGAATTCATCAAAAATATAAAGAATGAAATTCAAAGAAAATTCAGAAAATTCAGAAGGGTGATCTCAATCGATAGCTTCGAAGAGGAAATTCGACGAGAAACCCGAAGTATCTCAGCTGTGGAGCCATAAAATTGGAGCTTTATTGGATGGGAAATCGAATCCCAATTCACAAATACTTGAAGAAATCTGATCGCCCCTCAGCAGATCAGGTTTCCATTGATTTCTGACATGAAGCTACAACAATATAAAATTTTAAAACAAAAATTTAGAACGAGTCCGATCGATCGGAGAGGCTAGAGGAAGTGGGTGGCGAGGGAGAAGGGAAAGGTGAGCTTTGGAGAGGTTGGAATTAAGGAAAGGAAAAAGAAATAAAGTAATATATTTAAAAGGGTAAATTACACTTTGTCCCCACTGAAGTTTAAATAAAAAACACTTAACACCCCTATACTTTAAAAACTACATTCTGCCCCTACAATATAGTTTTGATCAGAATAAAATGACCATACGAGAGATTAAGTGGCTGACAAAAGGAGCTATTGTGCTAACATTTCAAACTTTAGGGTGCAAATTGGAACAAAATAAATTGAAGGGGGGTTGTGTTTTTGAGCTAAACTTCATGGGGCCAAAGTATAATTTGATCTTTTAAAATGATTAAATGACTTAATAATCAATGGAGAAGAAGAGGCCACATACATAGTCCTCCATGTGATTTCCAAACGCCAATTGGTACCACGCTTCATTGATAAGGTGTGGACCGGCTAGAAAATGAGGAGAAGCTCTTGCTCGAAGAGGGGGAAAATTTTAAGTACATCTTGCGTACGCAACAACCATTGCCTAGAGCCTATCAGCACACTCTAAGTACTGGGGGTCACTATTTTCAATTACTGGTCCCTGATACCCCATGTCTCTTGAATAACAGAGGGACCCATGGTTGCAGTGTATGCAGGATGTGCTGAAAATCTCCTCCCGAAGAGACGTCGAATTGGACAATTCTCTTCACATTCTTTTGGGTTGTCCAATTCTCTTTACTTTTTTTTTTGAGTTTGTTTTACTTACACACCCATTTTTATGTTGAAATTTGAGTTACATCCCAATTTTAAAAAAAATCTGACTTAATCCTTAATCTGTCACTTAACTTTGAGTAGCCTGTTAAAAGTGGTGGTGTCACTCAAATTTTGACATAAAAGTTTGGGGGGGGGGGGGGGGGGGGGGGGGGGGGTAATTCAATAAAAAAAGGGGTTATTTTGACTTTGCCCTTCAAATGTTGCCTTGAATTAGAATTTACCCCCCGTATTTCATTAATTAAACTTTAGCCCCCAAAACTAAATGTTCTGTCAGCTGAAAGGGTGAGCTGACGGAAAAGAAATAAAGATTTGGGGGGTGAGCTGACAGAACAGTTAGTTTTTGGGGGGTAAAATCTAATTAATGAAAATGGGATAAAATCTAATTCAAGGCAAAAGTTGGGGGGCAGCGTCTAAATAACCCTAAAAACAACACTTTTAATGGATTGCTCATGAGCATGTCACGAGGTAAAGTCAAATTTTTAGAAAGTGGGGATATAACTCAAATTCCAACATAAAAGTGGGTGTGCGAGTAAAAAAAAAAAAAACCCTTTCTTTTATGTATAAAAGACATTAATAATTACTTATAAAATAGAGTTACATACATGTGGAAACATAGGGTGGATATATCAACACGTATAGATTGAACAATGCTGAAGAAAAGCCCATCCCAAATAACCTTCTTGTAGACCTTGCGTTCAAAGTTTGCCACCCAATTGACCGCCTGATTAGTCCTATGATAAACGTGGCAAAATTGAGTTGAGCTATAGGAGTATGCACCTTTGAAGATAATCGAACAATGAGAGTAGTTGCTAGAAGCGATGCATAGTCTGCTAGTAGAAGTCACCGTTAATAAAAGCTCTACCTTTCTATCGACTATTGGAGGAGGACTGTACGACAACCGTAATCCTCCCCCACACAAGCTGACGAGGAGAATTGCTTTCTGCCGAGAAGGTAAGCTAATTGCGTTGTTTCCATAAGACCCATAGTACATGAAGAAATCAAGTATGCAACAATGGGGATACAAATTGAAGACAACGATGTAAAGCAGCAGGCGATGAAGTCACAAACGACGAAAACCCTAATGGAAATAGCCTGCCAAGCCCAAGATTGAAGCCGCGGTTTTAGCCATGACCAAAGGTCGATCGTTGGATCACATTTGGATCTAATAAAAGACGTGCGCATAAATTGATTCCGGATTATAAACCCACTAAAAGACTTGTTTCCCCATGAAAATTTCCTGCATCGACAAGAGATGTTGAATATCAAGCCCTCTTTGAAGAGGGCAGCACACAACATCTCATCTCTCCAAATGCAGACCTTGAGACTCAATGGAAAGAGCCCACAAAAAAATCTAAAATAGTTTTTCAAGAAAATGTATCACCCCTTTAAGGACCAAACTATTCGTAAGTAAACAGATTGGTATAGAAGACAACGTAGCACGAAGAAGAGCTATTCATCCAGCAAAGGAAAGATACTTAGTCTTCCACACAACTAAAAGTTAATAGAAAGGTTTTGCTTTCGGTCGGATCCCATTGAAAAGATATTAGTGTTGGTTGTATAAGAAGAATCGAAGGAGAACTTCGGAGCCCAAGATAAATAGAAAGCTATAATGGGTCACCTTTACGTAAGCCCCGAGAAGAGACAAACCATAGATATGGTGTGTCATTAATAAGTATGGAAAAAGTCGGGGAAACAATGTGTCCACCCCATAATCCAAGAAATCCATGTAGCATTAAACCCAAAACCTTGTAAAACAACCACTAGGAATGGGCATTACATCCGATCATAAGTTTGCGCCATGTCAATCTTAATTGTCGTTGCCTTCTATTTCCGATGAGAATACTGCATAGTGCATAAAACCTCTTGAGGGTAACTGGACATTATCTGATATATTCCATCCTTGAACGAAAAGTCGATTGTTCTGACGAGATTAATTTAGGCATTAGTGGCCGCAATCGAAGGAGGATGAGTTTGGTAATGAAAGTCACATTACAAAGACTAATCGGTCGAAAATGTTCAGGTAGGAAAGGAGCATCCCGTTAATTAGGAATGATGGTGCGGAATGTCTATATATTTCCAAGAATCGGATAAACAAGTTGTATGAAAGAAGGCATGTACAACTATGCAAAGATCATGCTCGCCAAGATCTCAATTAGCTATGAAGAATTCCGTAGTATACCCATCGGGCTCTGATTCTTTATTGAGGGGCAAAGACCTCAAAGAATAAGGACCTCATCATTGGTGATGGGCCTGACAAGGCGCTCATTGTCCTCACGAGTAGGAATGGCAATGAGACGGGATTGAAAATTGATTTTTATAAATTTTGAATAGACCCACCCCAAAACCGCCTCATTTACAATAGAAATTAAAAACCGAACCTGACCCATTGCCATCCCTACTCGCGAGTGATAAAGCAAAGGGATATGACTCGACAATTCATTATCATCAACAGGGGAAGCATTGAAAGTCCATTTTTCGTGGGAAAAAAAAGGACAAGGCACTTGACTATATCTTGCTTCCTAGTCACACCATGACACCATCCTCATCCTCCAAGGCCCGAATGGGATCTAATTCCGCCAAACCATAGTAATCCACGAAAGAAGGGGGTATGCCGAGCCCCTTCATGGAGCCATTGAATTATAGATTTTAGTCGCTATAATGACTCTTTCATGGCAATTAGCGGGGGCAATCGGTCGGGTTCGGGGCGGACCCTACCCATACCCATATGGGCCCATATCCATATCCATCTGGGTATGGCAGGGTCCATACCCAATTCATACCCATTCGGATAGAAGAGGGTCCATACTCAATCGGGTTTCGGGTTTTGGTTCGGATTTTCGGGTATAAATTGGGAATTGTTTTGTCTCATTTTATCCATCATATATGTAATTAATTGAGAAAAAAAATCAAGGTATCTCAATGCAATGTTAAGATGCTCTTTTGGTGTTTTAGTAGAGAACATATAAGTTTGGATAGGGATATGAGTTGATTAGAATTTGGATTTATAACAATGAGTTTGAAGTTGAACTATATTATCTAGTATACACAAGCTAGAGGGGCAATTAGGTTTCGGGTATGGGTATTGAGGTACCCATACCCAAAAGTTAATCGGGTAAAATTTCTATACTCAAGCCCTACCCAAACCAAGTTTCGGATAAACAATATGTACCCATACCTAATGTTCCGGGTAAAGTTTAGGTCTGGTATTTGGGTTTTGAGAGTTGATTGCCACCCCTAATGGCAATCCAAGAGTGACATTGGGCTATTTAGTGCCGAAGATGACTCTCCTCTCCATGAGACAAGTTGCGACGAGAATCAAATGCTTGAAGAGATTCTATTTGATTGGTTAGGATCATCCCCCTTTTTCTCCCCTTACATCATATATATATATATATATATATATATATATATATATATATATATATATAGAGAGAGAGAGAGAGAGAGAGAGAGAGAGAGAGAGAGAGGAATGAGATGCTGCCTATCAAAGCAGCGTTTTTTGCTGCTTTGATACATTGTTTGACCATCCTAGAAGTTTTGGAATTTGATAAAATTTGGTGAGGGTGTTGTCTAGGGTAAGATGATCATCCTCACAAATTTTTATCAAATTCCAAAACTTCTAAGAGGGTCAAATGGTCGAAGCAAAATCTGCAGTCACCGTTAAAATCTGCAGATTTTGCTTCGACCATTTGACTCTCTTAGAAGTTTTGGAATTTGATGAAAATTTGTGAGGATGATCATCTTACCCTAGAAAACACCCTCACCAAATTTCATCAAATTCCAAAACTTCTAGGATGGTCAAACAATGTATCAAAGCAGCAAAAAATGCTGCTTTGATAGACAGCATCCCATTCCTCATATATATATATATATATATATATATATATATATATATATATATATATATATATATATATATATATATATATATATATATATATATATATATATATATATATATATATATATGGGGGCGGGGAGCCTGCACCTGAGGTGTAGCATCGTTGCTGCACCTCTCGCTTGTTTACCCCCTATAAGTTTTGGAATTTGATGAAATTTGGTGAGGGTGTTGTCTAGGGTAATATGATCATCCTCACCAATTTTCATAAAATTCCAAAACTTCTAGGGGGGTCAAATGATCGAAGCAAAATATGCAGATTTTAACGGTGACTGCGAACGGCTAGTTTTACTTCGATCATTTGAACCCCTTAAACGTTTTGGAATTTGATTAAAATTGGTGAGGATGATCATCTTACCCTAGACAACACCCTCACCAAATTTCATAATTCCAATGCTTCTAGGATGGTCAAACAATGCCTGAGGTGCATCAACGACATTGCACCTCAGGTCCAGCATCCCTTTTCCCTATATATATAGGGGACGGGGAGCCTGCACCCGAGGTGCAGCAAGAACGCTGCACCTCAGGCATTGTTTACCTACCTAGAAGTTTTAGAATTTGATGAAATTTGGTGAGGGTGTTTTCTAAGGTAAGATGATCATCCTCACAAATTTGCATCAAATTCCAAAACTTCTAGGGGGGTCAAATGGTCGAAACAAAATCAGCCATCCGTAGTCATCGTTAAAATCTGCAGATTTTGCTTCGACCATTTGACCCCCCTGGAAGATCTGGAATTTGATGAAAATTTGTGAGGATGATCATCTTACCCTAGACAACACCCTCACCAAATTTCATCAAATTCCAAATCTTCCAGGTAGGTAAACAATGCCTGAGGTGCTGCATTCTTGCTGCACCTCGGGTGCATGCTCCCCGTCCCCATATATATATATATATATATATATATATATATATATATATATATAGAGAGAGAGAGAGAGAGAGAGAGAGAGAGAGAGAATACGGGGTATGAGCTGACAGCCCATTTCTGAATTTGGGTTGTCAGCTCACAGCCATCCGATCCCCATCACAAACCGTCCACTTTTTTTTTAAAAAAAAATTATTTACAACTGTCAGCTTTCTCTCTCTCTCTCTCTCTCTCTCTCTCTCGATCTCGAGCACCAGGTCCCCGACCGGCATCCAGCCCCCTCCGGCAGCCAGCACCAGGTCCCCGACCGGCATCCAGCTCCAGGTCCCCGACCGGCATCCAGCACCAGGTCCCCGACCCTCTCCGACCAGCAGCCTCCGACCTCCAGCCCCCTCCGGCAGCCCCCCGACCGGCAGCCGCCCGACCCTCGACGGTAGTCCCCCTGCGATCCGGCACCGTCGCAGCCACCTTCTCGCTCCTCCGGCGCCGTCGGGGGACGAGGCTGCAGGGGGTCGAGGGGTTACCGGATCGCAGGGGTGGCCGGCCGATTGCAGCCGGTCGGGGTCGGGGCTGCTGCAGGAGGGGGTGACGAAGGAGGGTGGAGCCGGATCCGGTGATGTCGGGGCTGCTGCCGGAGGGGGGTGACGCCGGAAGGGGGAGCCGGTGCCGGAGGGGGAGGCGGATCCGATGCCAGAGGTGGAGGGGGATGCTGCCGGAGGGGGTGACGATGGTGGAGGTGGATCCGGTGCCGGTGGTGGAGGTCGATCCGGTGCTGTTGGTGGAGGTGGATCGGGAGAGAGAGGGAGAGGGAGAGAGGGAGGGTTCGGTGTTTTGGGGTGTTTTTTTTTTTAAATCAACGGTTTGTGATGGGGATCGGATGGCTATGAGCTGACAGCCCAAATTCAGAAATGGGCTGTCAGCTCATACCCCGTATTCTCTCTCTCTCTCTCTCTCTCTCTCTCTCTCTATATATATATATATATATATATATATATATATATATATATATATATATATATATATATATATATATATATATATATATATGTTATGAAACGGTGGTTGCATCGGATATGGATGCCCACCGGATAAAGACCCCTGGATTATTGGGATTTAGAGATTTACCCCGTCTCTATCCCAACCTCCGATTATGCCTATATATAGGGGTCTTGTGTTAATAATACGATGCTTTTTCGCAACACGTTATCAGCACGAGCTGAGAGCACGACCCCGCCGACCCCATCGAGAGAACGAGAGAAAGAGAAGAAGAGAGAACGAACGCTCCGAGCCCGGCACGAGAGAGAAGAGATCGGAGAGAGAGAGAGGAAGAGAAGAAGAGAGAGAGATCCAGTCCCGTGAGAACTCCGGCTCTCGTCCTCCCCGACTCCGGCTTCGATCACGTGAACAAGGTACGCCTGAACTCCGGCTCTCGTCCTCCCCGACCCATTAGACACTCGGCCGACGGTAGCAACACGCACGACCGGCGGCTGCACCAACGTGCAACCCCGACGGCTGCGGGCTGCACTCACCGGAGGCAGCGGCAGCGGGCTCCACCGGCGTGAGCGACGACTGCGGGCTGCACTCTCCGGCGGCAGCGGCAGCGGGCTCCACCGGCGCGAGCGACGGCTGCGGGCTGCACTCTCCGGCGGCAGCGGCAGCGGGCTCCACCGGCGCGAGCAGCGGCAGCGGGCTGCGCGAGCAGCCGGCTGCACCAGCGCCGGTCGCGCAAGCTGCGGCAGCGGGCGGGGTCGGCGACGGTTTAGGGTTTTTTTCTCTGGTTTCGGCGCGGAGAAGACGATGAACAGGGTTCATCTTGGGTTTTATTATTTAAACCCGATCATACCGAACCCTAGACTCAGACCCGACCCGACTATGTATTTAATGGCTAAACCCGTTAGCCATTTAATGGCTAAATCCGACCTGACTCAGCTGTATAAGCAGACCCGACTGCTATACAGCACACCCGACTGACTACAGTAGATCCGACCCGACTCAGCTATACAGCAGACCCGACTGACTACAGTAGACCCGACCCGACTGCTATATAGGAGGCCCGACCCGACTGTAATTTACAGATCTGACCCGTCCATTCTTATATGCACTCACATATATATGATTGCTTGTTTTGATATATACCATTCATTTCAATTCTGCTTCGTAAGCCCGATCTATAGCCAAATTGTTCGATCCATATATAGATCTTGGGTATCTGAAATATTCTGGACGCATCGGTACGGTCAGATTTTACTATTTCATACACACTGTTTATGTATTTAACTGTTTAGCCCCTAAGGGACCAATTTGCAATATCTGTTTTACAAATAAGGACAGAATTGTCCTTAATTGTAACAGACTCTATACTGTATATTTATCTTGTGTTCCATGTGCATAATATGTTATTCTCTGCATTAGTTGTATTTAAGCAATTAGTACCTTTTTAGAAAAGCTTGGCAAGGCGCATGACGGTTCCATAGAACCCGCTCTACCTTGGCAAGTGGTTTCTAAAAGGATCCTATTAATACTGAGTATTAATAGGCTTTTGTCCATGACATGTCACTTGTTTTCTACAACATGCCTTTATATGTTGAATATGATAATCATAGTAATTAATGTTAATCTTTATTAAATCTTCAGATGTCAAACATTATAAAATTAGACTTCCATGCATTAAATGTCAATGGAAGTAATTTTCTGAATTGGCGAGTAGATAGTTTGCCCTCATCTTCCTTAGGCACCACATACACGATCTGAAGAATGTATATATGAACATACTAGATCTTGCAGATCTCTGGAAGGCACTCAAGAAACGCTACGATCACCAGAAGATGATCACTTTGCCTGCAGCAAAGAGCGAACGATAAAACGCTATCTACCCAAATAATATTCTACAACAGCAATACAGGGGAATGAAGTACCAGAAGTACTCATAACTCATATAAGTTCCCCTGATCGCTGAAAAACATAATACCCTACTGTTAAAGAATTATAATTCTAGATCCATTGGATCATTGGCATTGCCAGAAGCAAATATCAATGATATCCATAGAGGTAGGGGTAGAGGCATAGGAATGAGAGGTGAAAGACACGGCAGCGAAGGACGCAATTAACTACCCTGGAAGAGGTAGAGACCACCCTGGAAGAGGTGGACACCAGTATCATCCTGGAAGAGATGATAATTAGGGTCCTAGGAAGGACATTGGTCTAGAAACTGTCGTGCCAGTAAACATGAGAAAACAATGAGTGGCCTGAAGATTACCACAAACAGACCGATGCCCTGAAGACATCGTACCTGGACAGTTCAGACTACTATGATGAGCTAGACGATGGCACATTAAATCCCTGAATCTTGGGATCTCTGAAGACTTTAGTTTTTCTTTTATTTATTCTGTCAGACACTGCTAAGTAGTCTTTATTTCCTGTCAAACATTGCTAAGTAATTTTATTTCCAGTCAGACATTATTCAGTAGTTTTTATTCTGTCAGACATTGTTAAGTAATTTTTATATTCTATTGGATATTATCAATTTATATTGTCGTTCTGGTGATTTTACTTAGAAATTGTGTTAGTAAGTTTTATCATTGATACTTCTCTTATGGTATTTATTGACTCATAAATTATCATTTAGGAACGATGACCAACTGCAAAGAGATTTGCCTGATAGATAGTGCAACAACACATACCATACTGAAACACAGAAAATTCTTTACAAATGTTGAATATAATTCACGTATGGTTACTACAGTGGCTGGCCCTACTGACATAGTTACAGGGTCCGGAAGAGCCCATATACTTTTACCTAATGGTACTCATTTGCTAATTAAGGATGCTCTATACTCAGAAAATTCCAGAAGAAATTTACTGAGCTTCAAAGACATCCGAGCAAATGGATATCATTTAGAAACTACAAATGAAGGCAATCTAGAATACCTCTGCATCACATCTAAGAACGGAGAGCATATTTCCATACTAGAAAAATGCTCGACCCTATCTTTAGGGTTATACTTTACCCACATTGGGGTTATGGAGTCCTATGCCACTCACTTGAACCAGAAGTTCCCAAATCCTGAAGATTTGGTCCTTTGGCATGATAGATTAGGTCACCCAGGGTCCGGTATGCTTAGAAAGATCATTTACAATTTCTATGGTCATCCTCTTAACAATCGAAGTTTGACTTTTCCAAATGACCATTTTTGTGACCCTTGTTCCCAAGGGAAGTTAATCACTAGACCTTCTTTTAAGAAAATAGAGACAGAATCACCTACCTTCCTGCAGAGGGTTCAAGGTGATATCTGTGGTCCTATACACCCTCCTAGTGGTCCATTTAGATATTTTATGGTCCTAATAGATGCATCTACTAGATGGTCATACGTGAGCCTACTCTCTACTAGAAATTTAGCATTTGCTAGATTATTATCCCAAATTGTCAAACTTAGAGCTAGTTTTCCTGATCACCCTATCAAATCTATCCGATTGGATAATGCAGCTGAATTCTCTTCTAAAATCTTCAATGACTTCTGCACATCCATCGGAATAGAAGTCGAACATTCTGTTTCCCATGTCCACACCCAGAATGGCCTTGCTGAAGCTTTTATCAAGCGATTGCAATTAATAGCTAGACCATTACTCTTACAATCAAGACTTCCAATTTCTGCATGGGGGCATGCTATCTTGCATGCTGCTAATCTTGTTAGACTCAGACCTACTTCATACCATAATTTTTCTCCTGCACAACTTGTGTCAGGTATTCAGCCTAATATTTCTCATCTTAGAAAGTTTGGATGTGCTGTACATGTCCCTATTCCCCCTCCAAATAGAACTAAGATGGGTCCCCAACGTAGATTGGGGATTTATATCGGTTTTGACTCACCTTCAATCATAAGATTCTTAGAACCCTTAACAGGTGATCTATTTACTGCTAGATTTGCAGATTGTCATTTCGATGAGACAGTCTTCCCGCCGTTAGGGGGAGATAAAGAAGTTTCTAGGCAACGACCTGTTCCTGAAGAACGGCGTGAATTATCGTGGAATACTTCCACTATGTCTCATCTAGATCCTAGATCTCCCCAATGTGAGGTAGAAGTAAAAAGGATTTTGCATTTGCAAGATATCGCAAATCAATTACCTGATGCCTTCAATGATGCAACTAATGTAACTAAGTCGTTTGTTCCAGCCAAGAATGTACCTGCAAGAATTAATATTCCAACTCCCACTAATGAAACTGCTGCACGTCAGAAACGTGGCAGACCTATAGGTTCCAAAGATTCAGTTCCCCGGAAGAGGAAGTTAAATGAGAAATCATGCCCTAAAACTCCAGAAGAAGTTATGGTTCCAGAAGAACCTGGTCATAATGCTCCAGAAGAGATTATGGACCATATTTTTCCAGAAGAAAATATTTCCCAACGGCCAAATTTCCCTCAAACTCCTGAAGAGATCCCTGCAGTGATTATGGATAAGGTACCGGTACCAAATAATGAGAGCTCAATATTCCATATGAGGGGTGAAATTTGGGACCGAAAGGAAATAGTCATCGATGACATATTTGCATACAAAGTAGCTACTGAAATAACAAAGGGCGATGATGAAGATAATGAACCACGTAGTATCTATGAATGTCGACATAGAACTGATTGGCCAAAATAGAGAGAAGCTATTCAAGCTGAACTTGAATCTCTCAAGAAACGTGGAGTATTTGGACCTATAGTACAAACACCAAATAACGTAAACCCTGTAGGTTTCAAATGGGTGTTTGTAAGAAAACGAAATGAAAATAATAAAATCGCTAGATATAAGGCAAGGCTTGTAGCCCAGGGATTCCTGCAGAAACCCGGGATTGATTATGAAGAAACCTATTCCCCTGTTATGGATATAGTTACATTTAGATATCTCATTAGTCTCACAGTTTCTGAAAAACTAGAGATGAGACTAATGGATGTCGTAACAGCATACCTATACGGAAACCTAGACACAGATATTTATATGAAAATCCCAGAAGGATTCAAGTTGCCTGAAGCAATATCAAAAGTCCCAAAAGGATTCAAGTTGCCTGAAGCAACATCAAAGAGTGCGCACTCGATAAAACTAAGACGAGCATTGTACGGCCTGAAGCAATCCGGAAGGATGTGGTACAATCGCCTTAGTGAATACTTGTCTAGGGAAGGTTATAAGAATGATCCCATATGCCCATGCGTTTTCATAAAGAAATCAGAAAATGGTTTTACTATAATTGCAGTTTATGTGGATGACATAAACTTGATTGGGACTCCTGAAGAGCTCAAGAAAACTTCTGATTATCTAAAAAGGGAGTTTGAAATGAAAGAACTTGGTGATACTAAGTTTTGTCTCGGCCTGCAGATCGAGCGTAACTCTAGTGGGATTCTAGTACATCAATCCTTATATACTGAAAATTTGTTAAAGAAATTTAATATGGATAAATGTCACCCACTAAGCACTCTCATGGTTGTTAGACCTCTTGATATTCATAAAGATCCATTTAGACCTAAAGAGGAACATGAAACTATTCTTGGTTCTGAAAAACCGTATTTAAGTGCTATTGGTGCTTTATTGTATTTAGCTCAATGTACTAGACCAGATATATGTTTTTCTGTTAATCTATTGGCTAGATACAGTTCAGAACCAACTCTTAGGCATTGGAATGGAATAAAGCAAATATTTAGATATTTGCGAGGAACCACTGATATGGGATTGTTTTATTCTTGTGGTACTCCTCACTTGATTGGTTATGCAGATTCAGGTTTTCTCTCTGACCCCCATAAGAGTCGATCCCAAACAGGGTATGTATTTTTGAATAACAATGCAGCTATTTCTTGGAGATCGACCAAACAAACACTTGTGGCCACATCATCGAACCATGCTGAAATATTAGCCCTGCATGAAGCAAGTAGAGAATGCGTATGGTTGAGGTCACTTGTGCAGCATATCAGAAGCAGTTGCCAGTTGGCATCAGTTACCAAAGAGCCGACAATTATTCACGAAGATAATGCCGCATGTATTGCTCAAATTCAAGCTGGCTTCATCAAGGGAGATCGAACAAAGCACATCTCACCAAAGTTTTTCTACACCCACGAACTTCAGAAGAAAAGGGAGATTGAAGTCAAGCAAGTACGGTCAAGCGACAATCTTGCGGATCTTTTCACCAAAGCTTTGCCCAAGTCTACTTTCCAGAAGATGGTGTACGGCATCGGACTGCGACGGCTCAATCACCAAACAAATTGATGTAATATAATCAGGGGGAGAGATGTAATAATGTAATAAGGAGGAGATATAATCAGGGGGAGAGATGTAATAGTGGTAATGTAATAGTTAGGCGGAGGGCATCCTGAAGATGCAAATTTATGCGCGCTGTACTCTTTTTCCTTTGGTAGGGTTTTTCCCACAGGGTTTTCCCATCAAAGGTTTTAACGAGGCAACATTATGCGCACCCACCATAGTTCCTGAAGAACTTGTTCCTGAAGAACTAAGATTGTACTCTTTTTCCTTTGATAGGATTTTTCCCACTGGGTTTTTCCATCAAAGGTTTTAATGAGGCAATCAATGATAAATGGTGGTCATCCAAGGGGGAGTGTTATGAAACGGTGGTTGCATCGGATATGGATGCCCACCGGATAAAGACCCCTGGATTATTGGGATTTAGAGATTTACCCCGTCTCTATCCCAACCTCCGATTATGCCTATATATAGGGGTCTTGTGTTAATAATACGATACTTTTTCGCAACAATATATATATATATATATATATATATATATATATATATATATATATATATATATATATATATATATATATATATATATATATATATATATATACAGAGAGAGAGAGAGAGAGAGAGAAATGCTATAATGCGGCATGCGGTTAGGGCGGCACTGCACCGCAGCCGTCTGATGCACCGCTGCGTGCATCGCATGCACGCAGCGCGTGCATCAGACGGCTGCGGTGCGATGCCGCACGTATCGCATGCCGCATTATAGCATGCCATATATATATATATATAATATATATATATATATATATATATATAGGAATGTTACAGTGAGCTGTGAGTTGCATGTTTAGAAAGTGAGCTGCGGGTATTTTGCCCCTTCTAGGAGTTTTGGAATTTAATGAAATTTGGTGAGGGTGTTGTCTAGGGTAAGATGATCATCCTCACCAATTTTCATCAAATTCCAAAACTTCTAGGGGGGTCAAATGGTTAAAGCAAAATCTGTCGTCCGTAGTCACCGTTAAAATCTGTAGATTTTGCTTCGACCATTTGACCCCCCTAGAAGTTTTGGAATTTGATGAAAATTGGTGAAGATGATCATCATACCCTAGACAACACCCTCACCAAATTTCATCAAATTCCAAAACTTCTAGGGAGTTCAAAATACCCGTAGCTCATTTTCTCCTACCGCAGCTCACAGCTCAACGTAACAGCCCTCTCTCTCTCTCTCTTTCTATATATATATATATATATATATATATATATATATATATATATATATATATATATATATATATATATATATATATATATATATATATATATATATATATATATATATAGGAATGATAAAATGCGGCGTGCGGTGCGTGCGGCGTCGCACCGTAGCCGCTTGATGCACCTATGCGGTGCATGTGATGCACGCAACAGTGCATCAGGCGGCTGCGGTACGACGCCGCACGCACCGCACGCCGCATCCTAACATGCTGCGTGCATCATAGTGAGACAACTCTTCTATGAGATAACTTTGAGAAACCTATATAGAGGTTTTAGAATTTGATGAAAATTGGTGAGCATGCTCTCTATGGCAATTTGATCATCGTCACAAAAAATCATCAATTTCTAAAACCTCTAGAGGCATCAAATACTCAACTCAAATTATTGGTTTTAATGGACGGTCGATAAATCTTCTAACATTTGATGCCCTTAGAGGTTTTAGAATTTGATGATTTTTTGTGAGGTTGATCAACTTGCCATAGAGAGCATGCGCACCAATTTTCATCAAATTCTAAAACTTCTAGATAGGTTTCTCAAAGTTATCTCATATCTCTCTCTCTCTCTCTCTCTATATATATATATATATATATATATATATATATATATATATATATATATATATATATATATATATATATATATATATATATATATATATATATATATATATAGAGAGAGAGAGAGAGAGAGAGAGAGGAATGTTACAGTGAGCCATGAGCTACGGAAGGAGAAAATGGGCTACGATCATTTTGATAGCCCTAGAAGTTTTGGAATTTTGTGAAAATTAGTGGGTGTGTTTTCTAGGGTAACATGATCATCCTCACCAATTTTCAAAAATTCCAAAACTTCTAGGGTCATCAAACGGTAGAAGCTTTATCTATAGTCAGTAGTAACTGTTAATTTTGCTTCTACCATTTGATGACCCTAGAAGTTTTGGAATTCCTTGAAAATTGGTGAGGATGATCATGTTACCCTAGACAACACACCCACAAATTTTAACAAAATTCAAAAACTTCTAGGGTGGTCAAAATGATCGTAGCTCATTTTCTCCCTCCGTAGCTCATAGGAAAGGTAGCCTACTCTATGGAGTAGGAAACTTACCTACTCCATGGGTTAAATGGATGCCACATTGTACTTTTTAACCGGAGTTAAGACTTGGTCAAGTTAGGTTCACCCTCCCAACAATTACCAAGATATTTTTTTTGAGAAAAACATATGCCAAGTAGCATTTTTAGCATCCACAAAAAATATGTTTTTACGATGCACAATTTATCGTTAAATTTGTTTCAACTTGATCGGGTTGGTTTAAGTTTTTTTTTTCGGATTTTTTTCCATAATCATAATCTATACATATTAGATTGACCATACATAAATAAAAAACATGATTAAAAAGTGACATGTGGTGTCTATATGGTCCATGGAGTAGGTAAGTTGCCTACTCCATTGAGTAGGCTACATTTTCCCTATATCTATCTATATATATATATATATATATATATATATATATATATATATATATATATATATATATATATATATATATATATATAGAGAGAGAGAGAGAGAGAGAGAGAGAGAGGAATGTGATGCTGCCTATCAAAGAAGCATTTTTTGCTGCTTTGATGCATTGTTTGACCATCCTAGAAGTTTTGGAATTTGATGAAATTTGGTGAGGGTGTTGTCTAGGGTAAGATGATCATCCTCACAAATTTTCATCAATTTCCAAAACTTCTAAGAGGGTCAAATGGTCGAAGTAAAATCTGCAAAATCTGCAGTCACCGTTAAAATCTGTAGATTTTGCTTTGACCATTTGACCCTCTTAAAAGTTTTGGAAATTGATGAAAATTTGTGAGGATGATCATCTTACCCTAGACAACACCCTCACCAAATTTCATCAAATTCCAAAACTTCTAGGATGGTCAAACTATGTATCAAAGCAGCAAAAAACGCTGCTTTGATAGGCAGCATCCCATTCCTCATATATATATATATATATATATATATATATATATATATATATATATATATATATATATATATATATATATATATATATATATATATATATATATATATATATATATATATATATATGAGGAAACGGGAAATGAGCTGCCAGCCTATTTCGAAAAAATGGACAGCCACCCATTTGATGCCCTTAGGAGTCTTAGAATGTGCTGATTTTTTGTGAGCATAACTATCTTATCTTAGATAAGATACCCACAAAAAATCAGCACATTCTAAGACTCGTAGGGGCATCAAATGTTAGAAGTTTTATCGAGTGTTCGTTGTCACCGTTAATCGGAAATATTACATTTGATGCCCCTAAATGTTTTAGAATTTGCTGATTTTTTGTGGGTGTTCTATCTAAGATAAGATGCTTATGCTCACAAAAAATCAGCACATTCTAAGACTCCTAGGGGCATCAAATGGGTGGCTGCTCATTTCGTCAAAATAGGCCGCCTACCCCGTATCCTCTCTCTCTCTCTCTCTCTATATATATATATATATATATATATATATATATATATATATATATATATATATATATATATATATATATATATATATATATATATATATATATATATATATATATATATAAAATCTTACTAAAGAAGTTACAAATCGCATTTTACATACTCTAGAGGCTTCAGAATTTGATAAAACTTGGTGGGGACGCTATCTATGGCAAGTTGATCATCCTCACCAAAAATCATCAAATTCTATAAACTCTAGGGGCATCAAATACGTTATTCAAATTAATGGTTAAAATGAACGGTCGATAAAGCTTCTCATATTTGATGCCCCTAGAGGTTATAGAATTTGTTGATTTTTGGTGAGGATGATCAACTTGACATAAATAGCATCCCCACGAAGTTTCATCAAATTCTAAAACCTCTAGGGTAGGTATAAGGCTGTTTGTAACTTCATTAGTAGCCATTCCATTAGTAAGAGTATATATATATATATATATATAGGGTCGGGATTGGCTAACCCAGCAATAACCCAGCACCCTTTAATGCACCTAGAGGTTTTAGAATGGGCTGATTTTTTGTAAACATGTTGTCTATGGTATGTTGATCATCCTCACAAAAACTCAGCCCATTCTAAAACCTCTAGGTGCATCAAATGCGCTCTTCAAATCAACGGTTAAAATTGATAGTCGAAAACCGTTGATTTGAAGAGCGCATTTGATGCACCTAGAGGTCTTAGAATGGGCTGATTTTTTGTGAGGATGATCAACATACTGTAGAAAACATGCCTACAAAAAATCAGCCTATTCTAAAACCTATAGGTGCATCAAAAGTACTGGGTTAATTGCTGGGTCATCCGATCCTGACCCATATATATATATATATATATATATATATATATATATATATATATATATATATATATATATATATATATATATATATATATATATATATATATATATATATATATATATATATATATATATATATCTATATAATAAGGGACGACGGTTGTGGGGGGGACAAATGAACTGAGACAAAGCAACGGCTCAGATTTATGCAGAGGAGGGGGATAAACAGGGAGAATAAATCACAGTCGTCCGTTTCCTAGCCCCAACCAAGAATCCCACTCAGCCTTAAATCCCATCCCAAACCCTTCCAAGCCCGTCCGATCCAAATCCCATCCGATCTGAGCTATCTAATTTTCAAGTCCCTCCAACCAACATATCCCACTCAAAGTCCTTAAATCCACCTCTTAAATCCCGTCAACATTGGAACCCACACTCTCAGCCCTCCCTCTCTCTCTCTCTCTCTCTCTCTCTCTCTCTCTCTCTCTCTCTCTGAAGACCAAACCCCCGCCCTCCTTTGGAACCCACGCCATCAGCCCCACCCACCCATTCTCTCCCCCCCCCTCCCCTCTCTCTCTCTCTCTCTCTCTCTCTCTCTGAAGACCAAACCCCCGCCCTCCTTTGGAACCCACGCCATCAGCCCCACCCACCCATTCTCTCCCCCCCCCTCCCCTCTCTCTCTCTCTCGCTCGGGAGACCAAACGCCCGCCCCCACTACCCTCGCTCTCTCTCAAGCCCTTAGGCCCACCCCCGCCCCCGCCCCTGCCCCCGCCCCCACCCCCGCCACCGCCACCGCCACCGCCACCGCGATGAAGTCTGCCGATTCTCCCCAGATCTGAAGCCCGCCTCCCCCCTCCCTCGCGATGAAGGCCCTGCTGACCCCCCTCCCTCGCGATGAAGCCCCTGCTGGCCCCCCTCCCGCACCCACAGGTTCTCTCTCTCTCTCTCTCTCTTCTCGCCCCCTCCCTCCTCTCCCTCGCGGTTAAGTGCTCCCCTCCCCCCTACCAGCCGATCTCTATCTACATGGGTGGGATTCAGTTCGGGGAGGAGGCGGAGGCGATGTCTGATTTTTTTGCCTTCCTTTTTTCCTCTCTCTCTCTATTTTAGATCGAGTTTTTCTTTTTTTTTTCCCTCTCTCTAAATATCAAGAGATAGAGGTGAATTTTTCATTGAAGATCTGCAGCAGCGGTCGAGGAAGAAGAGGAAGGGGGAGGGATCGAGCACCTCCTCTCCCAATATTATGTTGATCATTACCCTTTATAACACGAAATCACTATCTCTCTACCTCTCTCCCTCGAATGACCATTGCCCATCGCCCAGGTACGGCTGCAGTTCTTCTCTGCTGTCAATTGCTCTACCATTTTTTTAACCCTTTCATGCAGATAATGTCTTCTAATCTCTCTCTACCAAAACAGTTGTATTGTGCTAATCAGTGAAACTTTTTTAACCATTGCAAAAATCAGATTTTTCATTGCTGATTTTGATTTTAATCTCTGATTTTGTGTTTCTGCAGTCGTAGCATCATGGAATGTTAGGTTCATTGAATACAGAGACTTGATCCTGAATGGACAAAACCCAGCTCACGCCCCCAGATACCATCTCTACCTCTCACTCTCTCGCAAATTGATTTTCTGTTTTTTCAAAAAAAGTTGATCATTTGTTTTTTTTTTTTGGCAGTTAGCGGAGGCTTCACCGCACACCACCAAGGCGCGGACCAATATGAGGTGAGATTCCATTACATTCCATCGCTGAAGAGGGGCCTCTGTCCCTTGAGTTGCATTTTTTTTATAGCATTATAGTACAATGTTTTTACATTCAGTTTTTTGCACAGTTTTTTGCATTCAGTTTAGAATTCAGTTTTTTTGCATTAAAGTGATTGTACATTTGGAATGCATTCAGTTTTTTACCTGGCTTTTTGCACTCTCTTAATAATTAAAAACCAAATTCTAAATGCATTCAGTTTTAGACTATCACTTTAATCCAAGGCAAACTTTTTCTCAAATATGGATTGAATGATTTTTTTCTTATTATGGATTGAAGGATTTTTTTTCTTTGGAGATGACAATCTTCTTTCTTTATTTATATTTTTTTCTTCGCATTGAAGAATATAAGAAGTACATTAAGAAGAACAATAAAGAAGGCTTGATCAGAGTCGTCCGTTTTCTATCTCCAACTAACGAATCTCACTCACCATCCCTCTTAAATCCCCTCTTAAATCCCCCTCCGGAGAGAGAGAGAGAGAGGAGCCTCATCTAATCCGTCCGATTGAGCCCTCGGTGACGGTCATCCCCTTTTTCTCCCCCTTACATCAGCTATATAGAAAAAGAGAGAGAGAGGCTGAGAGAAAGGACGATCGAAAGCCGTCCGATCTTCCCACTGCCCATCTTCGGTAAAATCGAGCCGCCCGAGCCACCCTTGGGAACCGAAAAGCCGTATCAAGGCCCCCATTCAAACCCTGGCAACCGTGCGACAGTAATAGAGAGAGTGGGTCTCTCGGAACCCCGCAGCTCTCTCTCTCTTTCTCTCTCTCTCTCTTCTCCTCATCTCTCGAAACCCCGCAGCTCTCTCTCTCTCTTCTCTTCATCTCTTGGCCGCCGGTCTCTCTCTCTCTTCTCCTCAGAATCGATCGATCGCTACAACGTATGCCTGTAAGCCCCTTAGGTCAGGGATTTTCGATCGAAGCCGTTGGTTCCAGGGTTCTCTACCAAAACAGTTGTATTGTGCTAATCAGTGAAACTTTTTTAACCATTGCAAAAATCAGATTTTTCATTGCTGATTTTGATTTTAATCCCTGATTTTGTGTTTCTGCAGTCGTAGCATCATGGAATGTTAGGTTCATTGAATACAGAGACTTGATCCTGAATGGACAAAACCCAGCTCATGCCCCCAGGTACCATCTCTACCTCTCACTCTCTCGCAAATTGATTTTTTGTTTTTTCAAAAAAAGCTGATCATTTGTTTTTTTTTTTTTGGCAGTCAGCGGAGGCTTCACCGCACACCACCAAGGCGCGGACCAATATGAGGTGAGATTCCTTTACATTCCATCGCTGAAGAGGGGCCTCTGTCCCTTGAGTTGCATTATTTTTATAGCATTATAGTACAATGTTTTTACATTCAGTTTTTTGCACAGTTTTTTGCATTCAGTTTAAAATTCAGTTTTTTTGCATTAAAGTGATTGTACATTTGGAATGCATTCAGTTTTTTACCTGGCTTTTTGCACTCTCTTAATAATTAAAAACCAAATTCTAAATGCATTCAGTTTTAGACTATCACTTTAATCCAAGGCAAACTTTTTCTCAAATATGGATTGAATGATTTTTTTCTTATTATGGATTGAAGGATTTTTTTTCTTTGGAGATGACAATCTTCTTTCTTTATTTATTTTTTTTTCTTCGCATTGAAGAATATAAGAAGTACATTAAGAAGTACAATAAAGAAGACTTGATCAGAGTCGTCCGTTTTTTATCTCCAACCAACGAATCTCACTCACCATCCCTCTTAAATCCCCTCTTAAATCCCCCTCCGGAGAGAGAGAGATTTAGTCCACATCTCAAAATATGTTGGGTACATTAGAAAAAACATTTAGTCCACATCTCATGTGAACTCTTTTATGTTTGAGAAAATCAATCCAGAATGCAAAAAAATGTATATTGAGTTAATAAGATATAACACAACTAATGTATAGGGTTCAAATATGAAATGAGTTTAGGTTTTAAATTTGCTCTATTATCTTCGCCCCAATATTTGGCACGATGGGAAAATCGATATGAATCACCCACTAGGTTGATCTTTTTTGTACATAGGTTGATATTTTTTGTACATAAATTTTCGCCCTACTACGGCATTGATTTCCCCATTCAATTAACCTATGAAATTTTTGGCGGAGTACGATAGAAGTTTGATCATTGCATTTCCCTACTACTGAAATGCTTATGCATTTTATATGCCTCTCTATGCTCTACAAATTAGTAGAAAAAAGGAATAAAGTATCTCTTTCTAAAATTCTAATTTAGTCTCATATTTTTTCCTTGCTCAGTTGTTTATATCATATATGCCTCTACATATCACTGCACTACACTTCAGATGATGAAACACTGATCAATCGATGTTTCTCATTGAACTAAATTACAAGGTTATTCAATGCTCATACATTCAGTTGAGATTTCAGTATATAAACATATTGGTGATCAGAAAGGTTTGATACCCTTTAGTAGAAACATTCAACGCTCCTATGTGTGTGTGTGTGTGTATATGTGTGTGTGTGCAGGTATGCCATAACCATTGAAGAGGGTCCTGGATCATCGAAGAAGACTTCATCCTTATGAATTACATCTTCAACCACTGCGATGGCCGATATAACTCTCTTGCTCGATGCGGAGGTACGCCATAAGTGGTCCTTCTCTGACTCCCTCGAGTAAGTCTCGCTGCCCCATTGCCTTCGGGAAATACCCCCATCAGTCCTCAATTTATTCCCCTTTTGATCATTTTAACCTATTAATTTCTATTTTGGAATATGTTTTTGGTATGATATATCGTCGACGATCTCAGGGAATTCGCTACAGTAGCTTCTGTTGTGTGTCATTTAAAGTATTGCTTCAAGTACCTGAAGTCGGCTGTCATCCCTACTCATTGTCATGCTTGGATCATCTTTGCTGGTGATCATGTAATTTTGTAAGCCCATTCTTGATCCGGATGATGTTCTATTTCTCCATTTTCTATTTATATGGTAGAATTCAAAGCTTTGTGATTTAGATGGCTGAGAAGAAGTTGGGTTGGTTGTTTGTTTTTCGTTTTTTTCCAGTTTAGAAGATATCGAGCGATTGTGCATCGAGATGGCAGATGAAATAGCGATGCAATGCGGCGCTATTCATCACTTGATTGGGTGTTAGTAACTTATCATGCAAAGTCAGCCCTCATCCATAATGCAGATCTGCACAGGTAGCACATTCTTGATATGATAGCTCATTTATGACTGCTAATGTACCATCAGTTTTCATGTGTAAACTTTGGAAGGCATCAGACGCTCACACTAATCTTAGGCAATCATGTTGTTTATTCCTGCATGTTTTCTTCAAAACCCTTCAAATGGATCTTAAATGATTCATCAAATTTAAGGTTCGACTGTGATTGCTGTACCAATGCAAGGAGAGAGCCTGGAAGATTTGTTCTCATGAATTTGGGTGTAGACTTTTTACACCTTTATAATGCTTCATTGGTTGTTGTAACACTTAGCTTAGATGCATGTGTTGGATGTACCACTAAGACACTGATTGTATTCCCAACTACACACCTTGCAATCACTTACATGACTCAATTTTCACTCGACACTCTTACAGTATTTAATTTTGGGCAAAGTTTCACTGATTATGCATACATTTGGTGGGTAATGTATATGATTTGTGAATTGGATCAGTACAGATTGTTTTTGAGTTGGTGTTTTTTCAACGTGTATAGTTTTATGAGTTCAAATATATTACAATGAGTCCACTCAATAATCTGTGAAGGAGTGTTGCATGTAGGCCGAGGACGGTGCAGTGTGTAGAATACACATTGGTCTTTCCCATTTGTATGTTTTATCTTAAGTTGGTTGGGATCGGTTGCGAGGGGGAGCGGTCCTCGGTGATCAAGGGAGATGCAATAACTACAGGTGGTTGTCGGAGCAGTGAAGTCCATCAGCTAGGTGGCAATTGTAGGCAATGTCCACATGCTTGACAAAAGGTGGGCAACTAAGTTCAAAGATATCAATCTACAATGTTGGAGAACAAGCGCCTCTATGACTCGAAGAAGGTACTAACTCTAAAGGAGTGGATTCATAGAAGTGGGTATTCTCCTCTTCTTCCTTTATTTTCCTTCTTTTCTTTCTTTTCAAAAACCATAACAACATTGTGCATCGAATGGACCATCAGTCATCCTTTAACTGAAGGTATGGGATTTTTTTTTGATGCTCGATCTGTATGTTTTAACATAGTTGTTTTCTTTTGATCGTCCCAATGAATCGATCGTTCGTCGCACGGCTGTGATATCGATCATGACATTCATAAAATTTACTTTCTATAACCCTGTTGGGTGTGGTAATTGACTAGAATACAGTAAAGGAAATACATACTTCCAAATAGACTGGAACGCTATACTTGCTTACGGTCCAATCGAGGTTTATAACATGAGCCATTAAAGTGGAATAACATGTGCAGTAATAGTGTAACATACTTCTGGTCGCAAGTGTAGCCCTATTACACCCTTTAGTAGCCCATGTGGTAGATTTCGTCATTCGTCAACTTTACGTCATTCGTTAGCTACGACCTTTTTTGACGGGGGTGATTGCTACAAAATATAACCGCCCTGTTGGAAATGGGTGCCACAACTAAATGTGGACGTCCCCGTTGAATGTGGGTGCCGCGCCACCGTGGAAGAATTTCTCGCCGACTATGAGAGAGAGAGAGAGAGAGAGAGAGAGAGAGAGAGAGAGAGAGAGAGAAAGAGAGCGTGATGTCAGACGTCAAATGACCAGAGCGTGCATGGGTGCATGGGGCCTTGGGTTGGGTCGTCTATGGATTGTATCGTACGTTAAATATTTGTTTGCATGCCAGTCTGGGATGATATTAGTTGACAACCATCTAATGCCACTAGAGCATGGGTGAGGTCTTGGGTCGAGTCGTCTGGGAGTTGTCCCCTTCAGCGAAGAGAGAGAGAGCGAGAGAGAGAGAGAGAGAGAGAGAGAGAGAGAGAGAGAGAGAGAGAGAGAGAGAGAGAGAGAGAGAGATGATGGGGTTTTCGAGTTAATACCTCAGCAAAATATTAGTGCAGTTGTGTTATTAGTGAATTTTGTCGCCCCCAACTAATGTATGTGTCCTTGCCAAAATGCTTTTATGGAAATATTATCATCTCTTTTAAATTATTGTTACCATCCTTAAAATATTGACCCCTCCTTTAAAATTTTTTCACGCCCTCAAAATCTTTTGCCGCCCCCAAAATGTTGCCGCCACCCTCTAAAACCTATCACCGCCCTCGAAATATTTTCGTCGTCCTGGAAATCTTTTCCGTGACCTTGGGCACGGGGTTTTTACTAGTATATATATATATATATATATATATATATATATATATATATATATATATATATATATATATATATATATATATATATATAGAGAGAGAGAGAGAGAGAGAGAGAGAGAGAGAGAGAGAGAGAGAGAGAGAGAAAGAAAGGGAGGGTGAGAGAGAGTTGTCTGAGCTGTCCTAGGTAATCGAGAACCCTAGGTAGCCCTAGGAACCCTCCCGTCCGAGAGATCATCCCCCCCTTTTCTCCTCTTTACACCAGCTTGAGAGAGAAAGAGTCATCCGATCATCCCCTTTTCTCCCCTTACATCAGAGAGAGAGAGAGAGAGAGAGAGAGAGAGAAGAGAGAGAGAGAGCCATCCGATCATCGCCTTTTTCTCCCCTTACATCAGCTTGAGAGAGAGAAAGAGTCGTCCGATTATCCCCTTTTTCTCCCCTTACATCAGCTTGAGAGAGAGAGAGGATCGATGAGAGAGAGTCGTCAGATCATTCCCTTTTTATCCCCTTACATCAGCTTGAGAGAGAGAGAGAGAGAGAGAGAGAGAGAGAGAGAGAGAGAGAGAGAGAGAGAGAGAGAGAGAGAGAGAGAGAGAGAGAGAGAGAGAGAGAGAGAGAAAGAGAGCGGTTGAGAGAGAGAGAGCTGTCCGAGCCACCCTAGGTAATCGAGAACCCTAGGTAGGAGCCTTTCGTCCGAGAGATCATCCCCCCCTTTTCTCCCCCTTACATCAGAGAGAGAGAGCGTCGTCTGATCTTCACACATGACTGTTTGAGCCGTGCTCCCGTCCGCCCTCCTTCACTAAAAGTGAGCCACCCTAGGTAATCGGGATGCCGTATCAGGAGCTCCCGTCCCAGCGGGAAAATTTTTAGCACATCCCGTGTATGCTACAATCGTTGCCTAGAGTCTATCGACATGCTGTAAGTGCTGGGAGCCACTACCCCCATGTGCTAGGTTCTATTATCTCATGTCTCTTGAATCACAGTGGATCCCACGGTTGTAGTGTACACAGGATGTGCTAAAAATTTTTCCCAAAGGACTGCCGTGATAGGGTTCCACGTCAAGTTGGCAAAGGAAAGTGGGCAAACGTGTCGGCAGAATAGACTTCATTTGCCAAATAAAAATCTAGGGTTTTTTTACTTTGCCCCCCACTTCATTGGGATTACTAAAAAATACCCCCTCTGATCTTAATTTTTGAGTTTGACCCCTCCAAAAACTGCTTTTTCATTACAAAAGACCATATCGACTTACGGTCAACAAGGGGCAAGGCTCGAAAGTTAAGACTATAGGGGGTACTTTTTAATTACCCCAATTAACTTGGGGGCAAGTTCAAAAAAACCCAAAAATCTATTTGGATTGGTCGGTTTCCCTGGTTTGGGCTTTGGCTCATATACTTACTAGCAAAATCTCCCGGCGAGGCCCAAGGGACACCCAACCATCTGATGCATAAAACTGGCAACGCTTGGGAAGCCAGATCAAAGTAATTCAATTGATGGGAAAAAAAAAGAGTAGGGGGAGTTAGCGATTCGTCCCGGACATAGGATTCGATTTAACTAAAGGACAAACAAATATTGTTGACAAAAATGCCCTTTATAATATTTAAAATTTTTTCTTTAATGCCATCAATTTTTTTGAACCTAACTGAACCTCCGTCACTGGATGATCTCACTTCCGCTGCTCGCCGCCGCTGAACCGAACCTAAACCTAACCCTAAACCTAAGATCTATTGGCCATGGGATGAATTCTAGATCTAGAAATCATAAACCGAATTGTAACTGAACCCTAAACCGAACCCTAATCGTAGTTACTCATCTCCGTCGCTCGCTGCCGCCGGAGCGGTGGCGACGAGCAACTGTGACTCGAGGCCGTGTTCGATCTGTTGACTAGGGATCGGGGCGGCGGCGAGCAGCTAGTCATGCTCGAGAGAGATTGGAGAAGGAGAGCAAATGAGAGATGAGGGCATTTTCGGATTTTAGAAGAGAAGTCGGGGACCTTAGGCTAAATGAAACTTACGTGGGTCATGTTCATCGAAACGATTTATTGTCAGGGAGCGCTCACACATTTCCCCAAAAATGTATCATGCACATCATTCCACATATCATTTTAAATGCACAATAAAAAACTTGTACAACTTGCATTCATATAGTTTGTATAATGGAGGAAACGCAGTAAGACTAACAAATCCAAAAGGATGACACAAGTTCTTACTATTTATAAGTAGATAATTTTTTTTTATAAGTTTAAATAAATAATTGTGTTCATGAACACGAATTTTTTTTTTTAAATGTAATAATGAGAAGGAGAATAAAGATTGAAATATATGTATATTGGAGGAAGCACAAGACTAACAAAGCCAAAAGAGGGACATGAGTTCTTACTATTTATAAGTAGATAGAAAGAAAACGGGGGAGTTAGCGGTCCGTCCCCGACATAGGATCCGGTTAAGCGAACGGGTAAACAAATGCTGTGGACGAAAATATCTTCCACATCATTATAAATTTTCTCTTGAATGCCATCCATTTTGTTGAACCTAATTGAACCTAATCGAATCTCTGCAGCCCGAGCTTCTTGCTCCGTTACTCGCTGCCACTGAACCGAACCTAAACCTAACCTTAAACCTAAGATTTAAAGGCCTTGGGATGAACCCTAGCCTAGACCTAGGAACCCTAAACCGAACCCTAACCGTAGCTGCTCGCCTCCACTGCACGTCGCCGCCATAGCGACGACGGCGAGCAACTGTGGCTCGAGGTCGTGTTCGATCTATTGACTAGGGATTAGGGCGGTGGCAAGCGGTGGGTCGTGCTCAAGAGAGATGGAAGAAAGAGGGCAGGTGAGAGGTGAGGGCATTTTCAGATTTCTAAAGAGAAGTCAAGGACCTTAGGCTAAATGAAATTTACGTGGGTCCAGTTCACCGAAACGATTTGTTGTCGGGGACCACTCACACATTTCCCCAAATAAAATTGTAAGTCTAAAGAAATAATTGTATTCATAAACCTACAATTTTGAAAGATAAAGTGGATATTTATCAACAAAATTATTGGCACACCTACTTTCAATTCTAAGTTGTAATTTGGTATCCTATTTAGCCAAAGAGTTCAAGTGTTCTATTGGATACATATTATTCTGCTCGTGAATGTTCCCTTTGTCTAAAGTGGAAGTGTCACCACTTAAGTAGCATTTGGGAGTCCCAGACAATATAGTAAGTATTCTCGAGTAATTAATTTACTTAGCAATACTATTTATAAATACTAAAATTGCACAACCTTACAAATATGATGGGTCAATATATATTTTCTTAAATATGGATATACACTATCAATTAATGCTTGACTTCATGATCCATTATCCTCTATTAAAAGATCATTCATGTTAGATATCCAATCCGTTAGATCTTCTTGTTTTGCCATTTGTTTTTAGTGACAAAATACTAATCCATTAAGTCTACTTGTTTGGAAAGACATTATGTTGCGACTAAGACTTGCATATTTATCCACTCCCACATGCTTAGGCATGCTTAGGTGTAAACTTTTTTAACTCGAAAATTGGCTTATCCGCTACGAGCGTAGGATAACTAGATAGCACGATTGCTTACACACACACACACACACACACACACACATATTTTTCATTTGATTTTTCACATGTGTGTTCATACACAAAATACATTTCAAAATACCTTTATGTATGATTACATTGCATGCGTGGATTCATTGATCGATTGCATTTATCAGTACTTAGGGCCATGCCCCTAGAGTGTGGAGTGTACATAACAGCAAAGTCGTGTGCACTACTTATCGTTTGCACGACATTAAGGTCGTGCACATTACTTATGCTTCTAGGGACCTCATGCTTATAAATAGACATAGATTGTGTGCATGACCCCCACATGGGTTTCACGTGGTTTATCAAGAGCCATGTCTCTCCACATGGGTTGGTCCAATGGCAAGTCGACACATGGCTGATCGTGCACACGACATTAGTCACTTAGTTTGCTTGTAAGATTGTTTCTCGGTCTCATTAGAGAAGACTAGACCCCTCTGTGTGAAGGGACTATGATTGGCTTTTGCGAAGGATTATTTTTTCCCCGGGTAGGGGTTTCCACCTTAAAAACACATGCATGCACTTTCGGATTATTTGTGATCCATACTTAAACTTCTGCTATTTTGATTATGTAACCTAACCCCGTGCTTGCGTCCGATCATTCTTGGGCAAACCATCTATCGTTGTCTAGATTGGTTCTTTTAGTATGGTTATTAGCTAAGTTAGTAATTACATAATCAGATTCTTCGTTACTCAATAATAGCATATCGAGTACAACTCTATTTCTTAATGACAAAAGTTTTATGATCGAACACGCATTATTAATAGTAAGATGAAGCAATTGACAATCGACGACACTGGTAAAATTTGTTTGAAGTCTCCACCTAGTAGTAGAGTAGTTTTTTCTCCAAATGCTTTATTTGAGGTATGTGGAATGACATATTTTAGTAAGTCTCTAAAAGTACGATCTATGATCTCGAATGCGCAACAACTAATCATTGGCGTTTCATTCCATATGATTAAATCTATCTTTTGTAATTCGGTCAAATCACTTTGTATGCTAATTGGGCAAGTTGATGATAGGTGGAGTTGTAGCGGAATCTTAAAACATGAATGTGCAATTCATTTACCTAGTAAGAGGATTGAATATATACCAGAAGTTGCAACAACAAGCACTATTTTTTTGTTCGCTTTTAAGTTTTGAAATTATAGTATTCTACAAAAATATTTTTTCAGTCCACCCACTTCCATAAATAAAATATTATCCACCCAAATTATTTTCACATGCATGTAGAGCTTTTTATTCCTGATTTATGTTGACATACAACCTTTCAAATTCCTGGTGTAATGAGGCGGTATCATAATATAACGACAATCTAAATACTTCGTTACTTCATGGAACTCATAGACGATTTGAGCTAAGATCCCCCATTTAATTGTTTTATCTAAAAATTTGAAGGGTTGGGTCGTGTTCGTCTCTCATTAACTATTTCCCTAGGTGATTGAATTCACATGGTTAGAAACTAACAATTTGTTTCTTTGGGTGTAATTTTTTTTTTTTAATGATTGTGATGGGTTATTTTGTTCTCATTTCGTTTGTTTAATTACATGATATGATGCAAGGCATTGGCAATCCTTCACTCAGGCTCTCCTTTTTCTGCATGTCTATGATTCTCATGCGTTATTCTTATTCGGATATCACCTCAAGTGTGTGTTGTCAATAAGAAACACAATTATTATTATTTGGATGCGGTTTTGATTTTTTTTTTTGTTCAAATTTGGAGTTTTTAAAATGAGATTTTGATCTTCTCCCATTTTTATGATTAACAATATTATTTAAATTGTTTGTATTTGGATTAAATTGGTTATTTTTAGCAATTCTTAAATGATCAGTGCTATCCAACCATCCAGTTTTTCATTTGGATCTAGACATCCTGACCTGACATCTATTCACAACCATCCCTTTGCCTGCCAGTCGGGTTGAGTGCGATTCATCTGTCGAAACCGAGTGCAATGGATGATTGTGACCAATAGCCACATTAGGATGGCACGATCTGAGTGGTACAAAAGATGTTTGAATAACATTTTTCTTCTAAAATTGTTAGTCGTTAAGTTCATGCCCCCCCCTCCTCTCCCTACATGAAAATCCTGGTTCCACTCCTGATCACAACCATATCCATTTCCTTCTTCTGTTATGCTATACTATGTGTTAATTTTGAAGAAAGCACAAGACAATATTTTGTAATATTGAAATGTTTTCCCTAGGGTGTGTTTGGTTGCTAGGAATGTTTTTGCAAAAAAAGAATTTATTGGAAAGGAAAGAAAAGGAAACGAAATGAAAAGAAAAGTGACTTTTCTATCTATTGTCGGTTGTCTGGAAAAGAAAGGAAAAATAGTTTTTTTTTTCTTTCCCATGTTTTTTCTATGCTTTTGGTAGGAAAAATTTATAGCCTTTTAACAGAAAACTGATTTTCACGGAAAAATTATTTTCCTGTTGAGACCATACTTTCCTGTCAACCAAACACACAGTTTTGTAGGAAAACTAGTATTTTCTTTTCCTTTTTTGTGTTTTACCTGCAACCAAACACACCATAGGAAGTTAAATATTTGTGCTCTCATGTATGAATATGATTCTTCTTTTCTTGTAACCAACATAAAAGTTTTTAACAAATCCATTTTTTTGTCTACATCATTAGCTTGGACAAAGAGAAATTAGTTTCTTTTGTAAATTCTTAATAATACCCCCCTCTAACAAATCAAAAAAAATTATCAAAATTTCTTTTCTTGCCTTTTTTTTTGTTCCTTTTCATTTTGTCGGCATCTAGAAAGAGGGTTTGCCCTAACCAAATTTTCTTTAATGCCGTCTTAAGGTTGTCGGGATCCAACATTAGTTTACAATCGATATACCAGATGGTTCTGGACAATCTAAAGTTATCATTGATTGGTGATGTAATCTTGGTCAAATGATTTTTTTTTAAAGGTTTTTTTTCTTAATTCCTATTAAATTCAAGTGGATCTAGTGTTTCTAGGATGTAATCAATACCAAAAAAGCAAAAAAGTGGATATTGTTTTTCAAGGATGTAATCCATACCAAAAATAAAAACAAAAAGTGGGTCTAATGTAGTTTTGGATTTATTAATGGGACAAATTTAGGAACCACTAAGAATCATAGCCGACTTGAACTCTAATTTAAGGAGTTGAATTATAACTAGGTTGTGTAGTAGCCCCATACGACTATGGTTATAATTACAATGGTGGATTTTGGAGCAGTGTTCCGATTGAAAGAATATGATAAACATAGGGGCTTGATGTTTTAAATTTTTGCACCAGTAAGCATTGATGCTTTTAAAGAAGTTTTGAAGTAGAGATTTAAGGATTCTTAGCCATAACCTGATCTGTTTTTAGATTTAGCCATAAGAGAGTAGTAATCATGTAGTAAATATGAAAACAGATCAGGCTATTAGATCCGTTCTAAGCAACGTGTAATATCCGGTATGTTAATTTTGGAGCAGCTCAATTTTATTTTTATTATTATTTGACTAAATTGATTGATTTGATTTCGCCTTTATGCTTGTCGATCGTGTGTGTGTTTGAACATGAGATGGACCGGGCACTGGGCCCCGAGTCCGGGTCGCAAGGCGACATTGGAAGAGTAGTTACACGGGCATGTATGCACGTATATCAATGCATGGCATGCATGGTAATAAAATTAAAATATTAATAAAATGGTTATCGTGGTGAGTCAATTGGATCCGACGAGATTCGCGTGCCGGCGGATTATGGCGCGATGCGGGTCCGGTTTGAGTGCGCTTGACCACTTTAAGAGTTAGAAAAAAATAAAAAATAAATAAAACCTAAAACTAAAAACCCAAAAGCCCAATCCTAAACCCAACCTAACAGCCAACTCACACTCTCTCTCTTAATCCCAAACACAACCCAACCGTTTCCTCTCTCTCTCTCTCTCAACCACCCAAATCCCCATTCAACCATCCCCTTTCAACCGCCCCCCATCATCCCAACCCCTCTCTCTCTATATATATATCTCTCTTTCTCTCTCAAAACCCAAACCCAAACCCTCACCCGAACCCAACCCCAACCCAACAACCAACTCTCTCTCTCTCTTAAACCCCCAAACCCAAAACCCGACCCATTCCTCTCTCTCTCTCTCTCTCTCTCTCTCTCATTCGAACTCTCTTCTCTCAGATCTCTCTCCCTCTCTTCGGATCTCCTTCCCCTCTCTCGGATCTCCGCTCCCCCCTCTCACCCGACTCTCTCTCTCTCTCTCTCTCTCTCTCTCTCTCTCTCTCTCTCTCTCCAAAACCCGACCCGATCTGACCCCCCCCCCCAAAACCGTCGCCCGAGCCACCCCTCCCCTCTTCCCGAGCTCGCGAATTCCGCCGGCACAGTCGGCCGCCTCCCCGAATCTCGCCGGCTGCCACCCCTACCATGCTAGCCACCCCGCTACCCTGCTGGCCTCCCCCTCTACCCTCTGTACCACCGCCCCTCCCCCCTTTTTAAAACCCCTGCCCCACTCCCCCTTCCCTCCTTCATGATCAGCCCGACCCTCTCCCTCTTCCTTCAGTCCACCCCCCTACACCCCTCTGATCTCCCTCTCTTCCATCTCCGATCCCTCTCTCTCCCTTTCCCTTGATCCCTCTCCCTTGGTGGCTGTACGCAGCCGGCCGAAATGGAGGCCGCCGGTGCCGGAAAAGGCCGACTGGCCGGAATGGAGCAAGGAGGAGGAGCTAGCCGCAGCCGACAGCCCCTTCCCCTTGAACAGCCCAGCCCGACCCCCTAATGCTCCCCGATCTCTCGCTTGCCCGCTGTGGTGTGCTGCGTGTCGGTCGGAGGAGGAGCTGTTGGAGCTAATGAGCCTCCCCCGACTGAACGGTCAGCTGTTGGAATTGGATCCGCTTATCAGAGTCGCAGCGGAAGCAAAAGAAAGATCCGAAGATCATACGGTGTATGTTTCATTACAATTAATTCTACAAAACAATCTACATGCAAATCTATGATCTTAGCATATGTGCGGACACCCTAGAGGCATACTACGATCTACGGAAGGCATGCATGCATCTAGTTAGGTGTTTAGAATCATCATACCTTATGGATCTATGATCCGGAGATGACGGAATGATGAAGAACCGCACTTGAATCGCAAGGGAAACTGTCGGATAGCACATTGTCCTTTGCAAATTGAAAAATCATCGAAATCCCGTCTCTGAGTGCAAGGATTACGAGCCGACGGAGGAATTCGTTGCGAAGACGATGGCCAGCCGCGAGATTTTCTCCTCCTTTTTCTCCTTTATTCCTTCTCCTTCCTTCCTCTTTCTTCTCCCTTCTTCTTCCTCTCATTTCCTTGGCCGAAACCACAAAGGAGGAGGACTAGGGGGGTTCGGATTTTCTAGAGGAGAGGGAGCATAGGGCCGGCCCTCCCCCTCCCTATTCTACTTATAGGGCCGGTCCCCCATGGCTTCAAGGAAGCTAGGGCCGGCCCTAGATAGATTAGGATAGAGAGGGGTCGGTTTTTAGGGATTTCCAGTGTCTATCGTGAAGCCTGGACGAAAACGCCCTTCACGAAAAGTGGAAAACTGAAAGAGAGACTGAGCGAGGTGCGCTACTCGGAATCGAGTTCCGTCAGTGCCTATGAGCTCCTGGAATTATTCCGCTCATTCTAAGATCCATATTCAATGTGTTCTGAGTCATATTTCAGTATTTACCAAAATACCCCTACGACCCGTAATACATGTGAATTAGGTTCTTAGGCTCCGGGCTTGCGCTCCATCGCGCTACTTCGCGTCCAACGTATCCAACTAGGTCGGGGAACAATTCTTATACGCAACGACAGGGTGGAACCTTCAGGGTTCGGGATCTCTAGCTCCAACCGGATCCTTGATTAACTGTTCCGGTGACACACCAAAAGTTCCGTTAATCAGCCCTAATCCAATTAACCCGCGTAGCCACCCAGAGTGCGACGCGAGTTGAACTCTAGTGATCCTAAACTTATGTTACTCCCTCGTAACCCTGTTCTCTACTATACTCTGATAATCCTCAGTCCCTTCTATTACTGGTGCCATGATACGACTCGGGCAGTGGGGAGCACCGTCAGATCCCGATCGATCATCTGACTAGGGTTTGATGACTTGTCATCTATAACACCACACACCTTCCGGTGCGATACCTAGCATCCAGAACATTGTCAGTCATACTGACAACCACCAGGCCTGGGTTAACTGTGTGGACAGATTGACTCATCAAAACACATCCATCCAACACTGGACGTCGGATAACGTGTAGGGATTACATATCACTCAAGCACCAGCCGGGTAACCCAACGCACTGTGGTATTGGACTATGGAAGGTCCGCACAAGTTGGCACATCAAAGCACCACACAACTGGTTGGCCTAGTGAACATGGTCCCTCAGGGTTAAGGACAGATTATCTATAGTAGTAAGACGGTTTATGCACCAGTGTCTGAATCACTAAACTGTGCACCGTCTTGGTTCTTGTTCAACATGATCATCGTGCTTGGTCAGGTGAATGGGAATCCCATGTTTCCGTGGTGGAGACTTTACCACATCCTCTACCTGCCAACAGCTTGTTCTCGGTGAAGCGACCGGCATCACCTAAGCTGTGAACTAGTTCTAGGTCTATACAGAACTGGTCCACTGGGTCTCCCAAGCATGGATCCTCCATGCGTCTCAGTGGCCTACTCTGTTCCCTAGGGTCCTTTTATTATATGAGTATTATCATACACCAAAGTAGTATTCTAATTAAAGCAATAACCAAAGTCATCTTTATTAATGTTAATACAGAAATTCCACGCTAAGGACACACGAGCTACAACAATCTCCCACTTGGCCTAGCGGGGAACAACAGTCTTAACTCCTATGACATCCACGTGCTTCTCAAAAGCCTTGGTCGGTAACGCCTTTGTGAAAGGGTCCGCCATGTTATCTGTAGACGCCACCTGAGTCACTGTAACCTCCCATCGCTTCTGCAAGTCCCGGATAATGTAGTATTTCCGCTCGATATGCTTGCTCTTCTGGTGATATCATGGCTCCTTGGATTGTGCTACCGCTCCACTATTGTCACAGTAAAGGACAATAGGATCTTGAGCTCCCGGTACACATCCTAAGTCCGTGAGAAACTTCTTGAGCCACACCGCCTCCTTAGTTGCTTCGCACGCCGCAACGTACTCAGCCTCTGTTGTCGAATCCGCGATGCATCCCTGCTTCACGCTCCTCCAACTGACAGCTCCTTCTCCTAATGAAAACACAAACCCTGACGTCGATCTCCTGGATTTCGGATCTGACGCAAAGTCAGAATCCGTATATCCAATCGGCTTCAGTTCCTATGAAGAGTAAACTAACTCATAATCTCTCGTCCTACGGAGATACTTCAGTATACTTTTTATAGTAGTCCAGTGCCCTATACCCGGATTTGACTGATACCTGCCCATCATGCCTACTGCATAGCATATATCTGGTCTCATGCACTGCATAGCATACATCAGACTCCCTACAGCCGAAGCATAAGGAATCTTTTGCATCTCTGCTCTCTCCTCAGGAGTCTTAGGACCCTGATCCTTGGACAATTTCATTCCATGTCTGAATGGAACTAGTCCCTTCTTGGAGTTGTGCATACTGAATCTGACAAAGATAGTATCTATATAGGCTGACTGTGACAACGATAGAGTCTTGTTCTGGCGATCTCGAGTTACCTTGATCCCCAGAACATAACTCGCTTCACCTAGGTCTTTCATGTCAAATTGAGAGGATAACCACACCTTCACTGTAGACAACGTTCCAACATCGTTTCCAATGAGCAGGATATCGTCTACGTAAAGCACTAGAAAAACTACTGCAGTCTTATCGCTCCTTTTATAAACACATGGTTCATCCACGTTCTGCTCAAATTCATAAGACTGGATAGCTTGATCAAAATGCATGTTCCAACTTCTGGATGCTTACTTCAGTCCATAAATAGATCTTTGCAACTTGCACACTAGACTTTCCTGACCTTTTGCGATAAAGCCTGGAGGCTAAGATATGTAGATGTCTTCTTCCAATTCCCCGTTGAGGAATGCGGTCTTGACGTTCATTTGCCAGATCTCCCAATCATAATGGACTACAATGGACAAGAGGATCCGGATAGGCTTAAGCATAGCCACTAACGAAAAGGTTTCGTCATAGTCGATCCCTTCTCGCTGGGTATAACCCTTAGCGACTAGTCTAGCTTTGTTAGTCTCAACGGTACCATCCGGACCTCTTTTCTTTTTCTACACCTACTTACACCCAACAGGTTTAATGTTGTGAGGTGGTGTTACAAGTGTCCAGACTGAGTTTTGCGACATCGATGTCAGTTCTGCCTCCATGGCTTCCTGTCATGCTGCATGGTCAGAGGATACCATCGCTTCGTCATAGTTCAGAGGATCATCCTCCTGAAACTCTGGATCCACCATAAAGGCTTCTCCAATGTATCTATCAGGAGCACTTGTGGTCCTCCCACTGCGACGAGCCTGCGGTGGTTCCATAGGAGTCGATTCTACAGTATCGTTTATGTTAGTGGTATCGACTCCCACTACGTTTTCTATCTGCGTACTCCCATTAGTACCAAGCAATTCTTCAAGAACTACTTTACTGGTAGGCTTATGGTCTATTAAATAATCATGCTCTAGGAATACGGCGTTCGTCGAAACGATAACCTTTCTATCCTCAGGATCATAAAATAAACAACCCTTTGTCCCTTTTGGATACCCAACGAACAGACATACCTTAGTTTTTGACTCCATCTTATCTCGCTTGTCCTTCCGCACATGTGCTGGACAACCCCAAATCCTAAAGTGCTGTAGGCTTGGCTTTCGCTTCAACCACAACTCCCAAGGAGTTAGGGGTACTGACTTTGATGGAATAAATTAAAGTTCAAAGTATATGCTGCCGTCTCTAGGGCATATCCCCAAAAACTAGGTGGCAATGTTGCATAACTCATCATAGTCCGAACCATGTCTAACAAGGTTCGGTTTCTCCTCTCAGATACATCGTTTTGTTGTGGTGTCCCTGGTGCAGTCAACTGGGATACGATTCCATGCTCACGCAGGTACCCAATAAATTCATCCGAGAGATATTCACCTCCTCGATCCGTTCGAAGAGACTTGATGCTCTTATCCGTCTGCTTTTCTGCTTCAGCTCTGAACTCCTTGAACTTATCAAAGGATTCAAACTTCCGCCGCATTAGGTATATGTATCCAAACCTCGAGTGATCATCCGTGAAGGTGATAAAATACTCGAAGCCTCATATGGCACGGACACGTATGGGCCCACATACATCAGTATGTACCAACTCTAATACCTCCTTAGATCTGCTACCTTTGGCTCGGAAAGATCTTTTAGTCATCTTGCCTTCCAGGCAAGACTCACACGTCGGTAGACTTTCTGAAACATCTGGACTTAAGAGTCCTACCTTAACCAACCTGTGAATCCTGTCTGAGGCTATGTGTCCAAGCCTTAGATGCCAAAGAAGTGTTGGATTATCTGAGGAATTTTTTCTTTTAGATGAATTAATCACACAAGCTTCAGTTATGTTATCCTGCTTATGATTGGAGTTAATCACATAGAGACCATTCGGTATCTTTCCCTTACAAACAAAGGAACCATTCAATTTAATTGACACACCAGAAGCATCAAATAAAACTAAAAAACCTTCATTATTCAATAAGGAAACAGAAATTAAGTTTCGTCTCAAGGACGGTATATAAAGTATGTCTCTAAGTAATAAACTTCTTCCATCAAGGAACTGCAAGACGATATCTCCAACTGCTTCAGCCTCTGCCACGGCCTCAGTTCCCATGCTTAGGATCATCTCCCCATCACCCAGTTTTCTTGTCTCCTTGAACCCCTGCAAATTATTGCAAGTATGGTTAGTGGAACCAGAATCCACAATCCATTAAATTGGAGAACAACTGGATGCTACAAGGGATTCCACTATATGGATTTAAGATATACCTGTCTCAGCCTTCTTGGGAGTTGCACGGCAGTCGCCCTTCCAGTGCCCCTTCTTGCCGCATCAGAAATATTTTCCTTTGGGTTTCGCCGGACCATTCTGCTTAGGAACCTGCAACTGCACCTGGCCCATCTTCACGGGCTTCTTAGACTTTCTTTTCTGAAACTTGCCCTTGGCTTTCAGAGAAGAATTCCGCTCTACGTTCAGGGATTGGGCTTCTACCTTTATCCCGTCCTCTGCCGCCTGGAGCGCCACTAGGAGCTCTGCGTTAGACATCTCCAACCGGTTAAGGTTAAAGTTGGTAACGAAGCCCTCAAACGCTCCTGACAGAGACGCGAGAAAAATGTCGGTCTGGATCTCTGTATCCAAGATGACATCGAAGGAACCAAGCTCGTTCACATAGCCAAATAATTTCAGCATATGATCCCGAACTAAAGTCCCCTCTGCCATCTTCGTGGACACCAATTTCTTAATGGTCAAGTAACGAGTTACCCGACTACGACCCTCGAACATTTCCTTTAGGTAGAGCATCATGTCTGAAGCGAAGGTCATGTCTTCGACTTGCTTCTGAAGGACGGTCTGCAAGGATGCCACTATGTAGCACTTGCACATCTCATCAGTATCTAGCTAGTCTTTCCATTCCTTCAACTGAGCCTCAGTTGCACTTGGTTCCGGCATGGCCGGTTGAGGGGTACCTAGGGCACTTATGTGTTTGCCAACCCTTAGGACGAGCATCAAGTTACGCTTCCAGTCATCGTAGTTTGGTCCCATAAGTTTGTTATCATTAAGTATGGAGGCAAGGGGGTCGAGCTTGGTCATGATTTCTGTAAACAATGGTTCAAAGCAAAATTAGGGTTTACTACAATCTATTTTATGGAATTTAGAAATAGATAATGTTTACTCCAGCCGCTATGTCTTCACTTCCTCAAGTGGAGACATCTAGGAATCAAAATTCCCTGGGCTCGAGCACTGAGACTATCGGCCTTGAATTGGAGACAGCATCTCGGTGAGAGCATGCAATCGCTTCTACCAACGGGGTTTTTACGGCCCAGTCTTCATCAGAATTACCCATGGTAAACTGAAAAATCTCTCAGTCTCCTTTTGGCCAGCTTTATATGACCCGTGTGTGCAGCAATGGCGGCTTCACACAAGCTTTCAGATGCTTCCCATAAATCTAGGTGGTGTCGGTAGGGGGGTTCATAGGCTCCCGCGGTGCAGGAAAAAACCGTCACCCACTGCCACCGGCGCCATCCTCCATGTCCCGAAGGAAACCACTAGGCAAATCAGCATGAAAGGAAACACAGCTCTCACCCGGTGGGAATATCAAACTGCATACCTCCCATCCAGACCCTTAGCCAGTTGATTGTGGAGGCCAGGGGCTCCCCTTTGGAGGGAACCTCTTACACATCCCTTCTTTATGAGGTTTTATGCATATCTAGAAAGGTCATGACCTCCTAGACTTAGACCCTGATCTACCGTGCTCCCACTAGTATTACAAACCTTCCGGCAAAGCATTAGTCTCCTCGAAAAATATCATAGTTCCTACCTTGAATACTCAGCTTTCGCCTTTCTTGCAAGGATCACATTACATAGATTCCAAGGATCCCGATACTTCACTAGTTTGCCCATAATCCTAAGATCTGGAGTCTAGCCTAAGGTCAACGTGGAAAGGACTCCCACTACGATGACACCTCGTTCACAATTTGATGCCTGATGTCATAGTAGACCTCATCTCATTATAGGTTTCGATGCTGGCCAAATAGGGACATCCGACAACCTCCGTCGGATCTCAACCTAATGGTGGCATAACCAAATCGTGATGAGTTCATACTACCATCAAACATCATTTAGAAACGGGTATCACACAGTGAAATCCTAACCTAACTTGGTCGCTAGGACCACGTGGGGAAAGGGCATCCCACTAGGTTTATCATACTTCTTATGGAGGCATTAGTTAATTATCTTTAAACAAATCTAACACTGCGTCTATCTCGGTGCACAGTACTTGGCTACCTGAACTACCACGAGGGCGGTTACCATCTTTTCTTTTAGCTAGCCACCGGATTCGCACGTGTTATAACCATATAAAGACACCGATGAATCCATAAGTTTAGTACTAACCCTAAGCCTGATCTAGAGACAAACACACAAGCAAGATAGATAATCACATTATCATCGAGGTTCTCTAAATAATAAGTAAAGAGAAATAACAGAAAAATATCCAAACTGAATCAAGTCCAGGGTCCGACCCCTGAACCTGAATAGCACAGCCAAGATATCCTGCTTTTCCGTTCTGCACGATCTCTGACGACGATCCCCATCATCGCCAACGTGCACGCTTTTGCCGGGTCTTTGCACGCCATGGTACCGCTTGCCCGAACCGTGGATGAAGTATCATCTCCTTCTTCTTGTGACCGAAAAACTAACACGCTCCGAGCAAGTGCTCGTTCGTGTACAATTTCGCTAGAAAGAAAAGAATACAATCCTAGAAACATGGCCAGGGAACCGAGGATGGTTAACCCCCACCCTCGCCCATCTAGAGCCTTAAAATCCACAAGCACAATAATAATCAATGCAATAATAAATCCGGGGTCCGACCCCCGGATGCATGCAATCATAGATTACTATTCAGCGTGATACCTGCAAAAAGACGATATATAGCACAATCCATATGTATGATCTACGCCGAACCCCGACGAAAACATATGCCATTATATATTCACATGATGTTTTCACGAATTCATGCATGAAACATACACCAAAGCGTGCTCTGATACCAATTGTTGGAATTTGATCCGTTTATCAGAGTCGCAGCGGAAGCAAAAGAAAGATTCGAAGATCATACGGTGTATGTTTTATTACAATTAATTCTACAAAACAATCTACATGCAAATCTATGATCTTAGCATATGTGCGGACACCCTAGAGGCATACTACGATCTACGGAAGACATGCATGCATCTAGTTAGGTATTTAGAATCATCATACCTTATGGATCTATGATCCGGAGATGACAAAATGATGAAGAACCGTACTTGAATCGCAAGGGAAACTGTCGGATAGCACCTTGTCCTTTGCGAATTAAAGAATCCTCGAAATCCTGTCTCTGAGTGCAAGGATTTCGAGCCGACGGAGGAATTCGTTGCGAAGACGATGGAGAGCCATGAGATTTTCTCCTCCTCTTTCTCCTTTCTTCCTTCTCCTTCCTTCCTCTTTCTTCTCCCTTCTTCTTCCTCTCTTTTCCTTGGCCGAAACCACAAAGGAGGAGGACTAGGGGGGTTCGGATTTTCTAGAGGAGATGGAGCATAGGGCCGGCCCTCCCTCTCCCTATTCTACTTATAGGGCCAGTCCCCCATGGCTTCAAGGAAGCTAGGGCCGGCCTTAGATAGATTAGGATAGAGAGGGGTCGGTTTTTAAGGATTTCCAGTGTCTATCGTGAAGCCTAGACAAAAACGTTCTTCACCAAAAGTGGAAAACTGAAAGAGAAACTGAGCGAGGTGCGCTACTCGGAATCGAGTTCCGTCAGTGCCTATGAGCTCCTGGAATTATTCCGCTCATTCTAAGATCCATATTCAATATATTCTGAGCCATATTTTAGTATTTACCAAAATACCCCTATGGCCCGTAATACATGTGAATTAGGTTCTTAGGCTCCGGGCTTGCGCTCCATCGCGCTACTTCGCATCCAACGTATCCAACTAGGTCGGGGAACAATTCCTATATGCAACGACAGGGTGGAACCTTCAGGTTTCGGGATCTCTAGCTCCAACCGGATCCCTGATTAACTATTATGGTGACACACCGAAAGTTCCGTTAATCAACCCTAATCCGATTAACCCGTGTAGCCACCCAGAGTGCGACGCGAGTTAAACTCCAGTGATCCTAAACTTATGTTACTCCCTCGTAATCCTGTTCTCTACTATACTCCGATAATCCTCAGTCCCTTATATTACTGGTGCCATGATACGACTCGGGCGGTGGGGAGCACCATCAGATCCCGATCAATCATCTGACTAGGGTTTGATGACTTGTCATCTATAACACCATACACCTTCTGGTGCTATGCCTAGCATCCGAAACATCATCAGTCATACTTACAACCACCAGACCTGGGTTAACTGTGTGGACAGATTGACTCATCAAAATGTACCCATCCAACACTGGACGTCGGATAACCTGTAGGGATTACATGTCACTCAAGTGCCAGCCGGGTAACCCAACGCATCGTGGTATTGGACTATGGAAGTTCCGCACACGTTGGCACATCAAAGCACCACACAACCGGTTGGCCCAGTGAACATGGTCCCTCAGGGTTAAGGACAGATTATCTATAGTAGTAAGACGGTTTATGCACCAGTGTCTGAATCACTGAACTGTGTACTGTCTTGGTTCATGTTTAACACGATCATTGTGCTTGGTCAGGTGAATGGGAATCCCATGTTCCTGTGGTGGAGACTTCACCACATCCTCTACCTACCAACAACTTATTCTCGGTGAAGCGACCGGCATCACCTAAGCTGTGAACTAGTTCTAGGTCTACACAAAACTGGTCTACTGGGTCTCCCAAGCATGGATCCTCCATGCGCCTCAGTGGCCTACTGTGTTCCCTAGGGTCCTTTTATTATATGAGTATTATCATACACCAAAGTAGTATTCTAATTAAAGCAACAACCAAAGTCATCTTTATTAATGTTAATACAGAAATTCCATGCTAAGGACACATGAGCTACAACATCAGCCCCCTTTTCCCTCTTTCTTTCCTCTCTCTTTGTGTAAATCCAGCCGACCCCAACCCCGGTAGGCTCCGCCTTGTTGCTACCATGATTGTCGGTCCGGTGTCCGGCGGTTGTGCAACCAACGAAGCTTGACCAAGCCCCTAGGGCTGACGGCCACATGTCGAACAAACCCACAGCCTTGCAGTTTGTTCTCGAGTCGGCCATGGCCGTCGGTCACATTATCGGCGGTAGTGCAATCGACGAGACCCAATCCATTGTAAGCTGCCGATGGTAGCCTACCACCATCGCATAGCACCCTATGATGCTGGCCGAACCCATCCCTCCCCTCGCTGAGGCCATCGTACCTTGTGCCCTGGGGCCGAGCAAGCCTAGTCGATCCTCGATTTAGCATCACACCTCGCCAGTCACGGTCGAGCAACCGAAACAAAACTATCGATTAGGACCACTATATTTCTTGTCTTTGTCGTGTTATTGGCAGCAGGCCCGACAACAAATTCGCAAAGCTGTAACCCAATCACTGACCCTTACTAAACCCTTGACCAAAATAGCCCTGGAATGTATGAATCGCATCCTCTTTACCCTATTGCTTCTGCTATGGCGATTGTCGGCGACCTTGCTGTCCGTAACCAGACAGTAGGTGGCTTTGACCACCTCTGTCAAGCATGAACCGGCCAACTGTCTCATCTACTCTCTTCCATCCCTTGATGAATCGACCCCATTGTGGGCAGGCATACCTCGACCTACCCCCGAGGTTGCATGTTAACGTTGATCCCCAACCCTCGACCTTTCCACGAGGTAGATCTAGCATATAAACCCACACTCGAGGTTAGCGGGCCCGATCTCATCAGGTCATGCTCGCCTCAGAGTTGATAATGCGGATGCGGGTCCGACTGCTTTGTGTTGTCGTTTGCGTTTAAGACCGACCCCTTAGCGGCAACAATGCACAAGGTGGGCCATCGGTGCAATTCCTGTGTGAGTCCCTTATTTAAGGGACCGAACCAATTAAATCCGCATTTAGCCCGAGGTCATAACGGGTGGAATGATGAATCGAATCCGACCTTGACCTAAACCCACACCTTGGTAGTAAGGCCAAAGGCTCTTCGGAGCACAAGGCACATTAGTAGTAGCATCCGACACGGATGCGACCATTTAAATAGAATTGTACAGTTGAGCCATAGTATAACCCTCGACATCGGCAATGCCAACCGATTGACAATACACCATTAGGCGCATCGTTTTGCATGCCAGTAGACCGGCGTCCGATGACGCATAAATTCTCGGCTCGGCCAACTCGGGCCTAAACCAGTGTCTCAGTAGCAAGCAATAATCATGCGTCATTGTGTGTGTACTTGGCAGTTCATGACCGTGTTGACCCAATCAGAGTCGAAGCGGAGGTTGCTAGCAGAAGTCCGTGCTTATCAACCAGGTGACATCTACTTCCTTTCCCGTGGTCTTTGATAGTGAAAAATAAGAACAACTAGGGTAGGTGTCCTCGATACTGCATGCGGGTCCCGCCGGGCATCGCCGTATGTGGTCACGGGGACCCCTCCTTGCATGCGAAGTCGCGAGTTCGGCGATGCATGCTTTAAAATATTAATAAATAATCATGTTTTTAAATATTAATAAAATAATCACAATTATTGTATGGACACCGTAATTAGGTATTTCTTTAAATTAAGATATAAATTGAGTAAATAATGATTATCGAGACTCACACTATTATCGGGACCCACCCTACTAAGAGGAGTGACAACCCTAATATACTGGTTTTGGAGGAGTGTAGGTCGAATCGCTTTAAGAGTGATGTGAACTTTAGCTGTAGTGCTATTATGGGTTGCGAGAGCAGTGCAGGACCAGGGTTAAAATATTGCAAATTATTAATCACCGTATACATTTTTTTTATTTTTTTTTTTTTTTATTTGTCTCAGTATGTGTAAAAATAATTATTTACTGTGTGGAGCATTTAATACTTTGATAAAATGGGTGAAATTGAGAAGATTTGGGACCCTGTGCGCGCAAGGGCCGCGAACCACCCTACGCACATAGCCGAAGGTCAGTAAGCTAGGGGGTCACGGGCAAGGATTATGGTAAAGCCAATAGGAGGTGCCCTCGAGTAGGAATTAACCTAGCAATTCCTGTCCCGGGGAAGTTGAAGACCCTAAAGAAAGCAAGTTGGGCGGTAGAGCTCCACCGTGAAAAACGAAAAACCCCTTATGATCATATGGGTTATTTGTGCATGGTGTGGGAGGATGCACGGTGAGAGAGTTGGCCCTCTATATCGAAATAAAAGGCCCTATAGTAATGCCCGACCGGGGGCAGGATGAACAAAATATCCGGGGTTCACATTAGGATAGAGGTTTTATATGATTGCTAATTAATTATGGAATCTTAATGTGGATTATGATACTGCAGAGCAGGATAATCTAGTGACATTAGATGGTCATTTTGTTGAATAGTTCATTAATACTGTAGAATAATGGATGAACTTTAAGTTGGACAATCTAGTGACAATAGGTATTGCATGTGAACATAGACTGGTGGTAGGATTAGGGTATTCTTCTGTAAATATTCATATTATGTAATAGGACTGCTAAACTTAATTCAATTAGCTCGGTTGTCTCATAGTATTAAAGACTATTAGGATGTCACTAGCCATTAATTTGGCTAATCTCCTAATTTTTTATTAGGGGCTACTCTTTTCCACGAGTAGACTCTCCTGCAGGTTTGGTGGTTCAGGAGTAGCAGTGGGAGGCTTGAGGCAGAGTTAGGGTTGTAATAGTGTCATGTTTCCAGTTTATCGTCTTACAGTCTCTTTATTTTTGGCTATGTAATCATTGAGATTAGTATAAGATCATTTAGTCTCTTTTAGTGTTTCGTAATTTTTAGAGGCATTGATACAGCTGAATTCTTTTGGGTAGGCCTCTCCTCAAGACCACAAGCCTAGGTTAGATCATAATGAAAATATAAGAAGAGAATTGACCTAATTTGACAAGCCCAGTAGATAGGGCCTCCAAACCGATGCACCGAGTGTTAAGGAGCGGGTGAGATACTTGGCTCGCCGTCGGAGGTTTGAGTATCGTGCTCCCTTAAGAGGGACTTCTGTCAGCATGTGGGGCACCGACAGGCCATGTATGCTGAGGAAAATACCCTAGTAAAGGTCAAGTTTGGTCATTTTCTCTTATTGACAATACTCTTATCTCTCTGCCTCTTTTTAAATAGAAAAATATTTTTATAAAAATAGGTTTTAAAATTCCCCTTGTTCTCCCTGCTTCTTCTTCTTCATTCTTGAGAGAGTAGAAGCCTTGTGAGAAACCCTAATTGGAGTAGACAGTTGACCAAACCCTAAAACCCTTGGTTTTTCTCACCTCACATCCCAGGGATCGGTTCCAGATTTCTGGGGCGTGACACAACGAGTTGAAGAGAAAGCATGTAGTAGGTTGTTGGGTCACAACCTAGAGGTTTAGGGCATAAACGAGGGCTGATTTGTTGCCCATGATCAATTTAGCACCGGATTAATGTGGTATTGTCTTGTAACAGGAAAGTCCAGCAACATAAACTACGAAAATATAAAGGAAGTGAAGTTGTAGAAAAAGAAGAGGAAGGATAGAGAGGTAATTAGTGCTGTGACTGTGGAAATGATTGCATTGTAGCAGCAAATTAAGCAAGAAAGATGGAGAAGAAAGAAACGTAGAATAGGAAATAGAAATGATTTACAGTTGAAATATCTTATTGAATCCAAGTCTCTATTGTAGTGTTCGAAAGTTGTTCAACATACCATTGTTTAAAAACCAGAAACTCGGACTCGACTCGAAAGTCCACCGAGTCGAGTAACTCAAAGACTCGACTCGAAAGTACATCGAGTCGAGTAACCGAGTCGGCTCAATTTTCGGCCGAGTTGAGTTGAGTCGGACCGAGTTGTTGTAGGTTCAATAGTGAGATAAGACAATGACTATTGGTTAGGTTTTATGATAGGGTTTCGAATGGCACTTCAAAATTTGGGGGAAATGTGAGGGGATGGAAGACAAGAAGGGGGCGATAATGTCAGACGGCCAACGGCTTGGTTACATAAAGGATGGTGCAGGTGGCATCTTAGTGGTGGAGCAGCACGACGACAACATGCAAAGCGACCAATATGCGACTGTCACGCCCCGGATCTGACTACAAGGGTAAACCAGTCAAGCCCGGGGGTGATGGGGTTTTAAGGGAAGTCAGGTTATAAGGTCGTGAGGTTGATTTTATTATTTAATTATTTATTACTAATTGATCATGAACTAGTTACTAGTTGATGAGGGATGACTTTGAGAAGAAGCCTACCAATAGCTTGGCCTTGAGGAAAGGCCTACCGGGCATGAAGCTTGAGGAGAAGCTTACCAGGGGAAACATTACTGATTCTGGCATTATTCAGAGCATCTAAAATATTGTTCCACAGTTATTACATAACCAACTGGAAATAATAAAAAAACTAGCTAATGGCTCTAGTGTCCTCTCTCGATAGCTAATTAAGCTCCTCTAGGAAGCGTCTGAGAAGGATCTATGATACCTGAAAAGAGTGTGCAACAATGGGGTGAGTTTACTAGGTAAACTCAGTAAACAGTTAACCCTAAACTAGCTAGGGTAAACCATAGTCTTACCCCGCCCTTCTAGAAGTCTACAAGGGCAGCAACCCATATATACACACATTGCAAGTAAGTGAAATGAACTAGCTGCACATGGCAATTCTACTATATTACAACTACAACTAGTACATATAAGACAAGTAATCATCCAGATCAAAAGTATGCAACTAATTACCGAAGGTTAGTTCTACCTACTCCTAAAGTGAACCGGCAATTTTCTAACTGAGTCTGCCAACAGAACCTGGGTCCAAGTATATCTGGAGAGCCAGAAACACCCATATGGCCATAAGGGGGCTTGGTCTTTCATCATGGGGCACTCCCGCCCAACTTGCTTCTTCGGGGTCATTACCCAGGGGTAGACTACTAGGACACTCGGGCTTTACCGCATGTCCAACCCTATGACCCTACCTACTTTATTCGGATTGTGCACAAGCGGTGGTTCACCTCCCATCCTGTGCACTCGGGTTCCCTACCCATGCCCGTGAGTAGTGAGTCTTTCCTTTGGAAAAAGAACCTCGACTGAGGAAGTACAACCACCAGTCTCTTCACTGAGACCACCGGTCTCTCCACTGAGACCACCAGCCTTCGTTACTCAGTATTAACTAGACTGCACCATGAGACCCATGGTCACCAAACACAGTCATTCAACAGAATATCAATAATTAATCAGTACGAGTATCTACTTGTTTGCATGCATCCTAGTGTGAATCTAGGTTGAGCTAATTACCGTTACATCTATTAAAATATTATATGATTATTCAGAGGCAAGGGATAGTATGCCCACCTCCCACATGCAGTACCGGTTTCCCGCCTGCATGCATTGGACATACTATACCATATACGATTTTATTAATTATTTTACAAGTACAACTACAATCTACTCTAACTAGAATAGAATTAATCATGTTCACCTAGAAAATAACTCGGTTGTCCACACTCCTCCCACTTATTGGTTCTGTGTATCATCGAAGGAGAAACTAACAACCATAGTTTAAAACATATAAGTTGTTACCTTTATAAATTTCTCAAACCAGGGATCTACATAGGTTGGTCTAGGGATGAGGGACCCATTGGATCCGGTCTTGCTCGAATCTGACTTCGATCGGAGGTTTTAGGATTGAACCGGTAAAAACTGGTCTATGGTCAGTTCAATAGGATAGAAGGGTCTCTAGAGTCCTAAACTAGGTTCAATACATCTGTATCGAAGATCTGAGCACTATGCCACCGATTTTGTCCAATTCTGAGATCGGACAGGGGATCGAAATGGCGATCAAACCAAGGTGCACCGACTTAGATCAGGTTCATGGATAAAATGGGATATTAAATAGTATAATTACTGTACTAAAATATGACTAACATACATGTAGAATTTTCCGAGCCGGTCGTAATGGCGCTGGTTTCGTCCAATTTCGAATTCAGATGAAGAAATGGCGGTTGAACCAATTTCAGCTAGTTTACTGGTCTGGTTCAATTGAACCAGACCGGTCCAATCAGTGGTTCGGGTCTGCTGAGCAGTCGGGTCAGGTTCAGGATTGTTGGGTCGGGTCTGCAGGTCAGGTCGGGTCTGCAATGGTCAGGTTGGGTCTACAGATCGGGTTGGGTCTGCAGGTCGGGTCTAGTCTGTAGCCCGGGTCGGGTTTGCAGTCTTAATAGCTAAAAGGCCTTGGGCAGACCCGTTATTTATGAGTCTGCCACCCCCTTCTTCTTCCCCACGAGAACCAGCTGGGTGCTGGTTTTTGTGCAATGGCGATGGCGGGGGGCCGGGTTTGGAAGCGACGGCGGTGCCCGATCGGTCTCCCTCGCGTCGCCCCCACGGAGGAGACACGGAAGGAGGCGGCCGGAGAGTCGTCGGAGTGCAGGATGGGAATGACCGAAGGGGTTTTGCTCGGGGGTTTTGTGGCCTTGGTTGAACCGGCGGTCGCCGGTGGGGGCTGGGTATTGGTCCTCCCAATGAGGACCGAAGGTGGGGTCGCGGTGGCATTCTCCACCCGAGTGGGCCGCGGCCAAGGGAGGAGAAAGGGGTCACGAGTTTTGGGTTGGGTTCGGGTGGAAGAGGAGAGGAGAAGAAGCGGAGGGCTAACCTGAGCTCGGTGCTTGCCGGAGTTAGGGGAGGAGGCGGGGCCACTGCTCCTCTCTCTCTAGTCCTCTCCCTCGATCTCTCTACTCTTTCCCTCCTTCTACCGATCTCTCTCTCTCTCTCTCTCTCTTTATAATTCTCTCTCTTCTTAGTTCTGCCGTTCTTTCTCTCTTGGTTCAGTCGTTCTCTCTCTCTTGGGCCAGTCATTCTCTTTCTCTCTCTAGGTTCTTCATAAAGACAGTAATGGGTTGTTATGGTGGTAAAGAGGGCTGGGGAATTAGGTTGTTAACCCTTTAATTCATAATAAAGACAAGGGAATAAGGAAAAAGAGATTCGGTTGTTAAGACTATCCGATTGTTAAGTCTTTTAATTACTAATAAAGAGGATGGAATAATAGAATAAAAGATTCAGTTTTATCATCTTAACTCTTTCGTTTCTTCCCCTCCGAAATTAAAGTTTTAAATTCAGAGGAGAGAGATCTAAGAAACTTAAATCCAGCTACAAGATATGGAGGCAGGTCCTAGGGATGGTCAGGCTCGGTCCCGTGCCCTGAAGTGGGCTTGGTTGGAACCCGGATACGATTCGTTTGCCTACCGGGCTAAAAAGGATAATTAGCTCTAACTCACAAACTGGAGGTCAGAATAGGGCCTGAAATGATTCATTGGAGAGGTCTCGTCGACGTGAACGCGTCGATGCTTGGTATGTAATTTTCTGACTTATGGATCTCTCCAAAAGTAAGAAATACTCAAAAATTAAAATAGCAATTACTCATGACCCGAGTGCCGGATCAACTCCAGCTTAGGCTCGTTGAAAAGGTCTCTCAGATTCTCACCCAACGTATCTAGCCTTGCTACGATCCGATTACCCGAACTTCCATGGTAAATAAAACAATGTCGAATGTCGGCTAATTATCGATATTCTAGGATATGACTACCGAACTGCCGAAACTAGCTGCGCATACACCCGATTACTGCACGGGACGTGCCATTGCGACGTGTTCGAAGCCATAGAGAAAGTAAACGTAAAACATTTCATGGGTTTACGGCTTATTCTTCCATAACAAGCCCAGAGATAAAGTTTGACTAAGAATGACGAAAATACCCAAGGTGGACTTTTATTATTCCCAAATTTAACACCACAGGTGTTACAGCGACTGTAACACTTATCGCCTTTATTTTCAAGATCTATGAACATATCTTGATTCACACGGTGGCAAATGACGAATGTCAAAGGATGTTGTGGCAACCGACGGAGGGATGTTGAGGTTGTGCTGTCAAGCTGATGTTGATCTCTACTCTTCCTCTTTCCCCCCTTTCTCGACCATAAACAGAGATGATATGGGTGGTGGTGAATAAGAGGATCGTAGCTGACGGGGATGCTATGTATGCCAATTCCTAGTTTGAGATTGTGTGGTAGATGGTGAGATGGGAATATGTTGGATCAGGACAATGTAGTCAATGCTGTGGCGTTTTGGACCTTCGACTGCCTAGGCTGTGGCGTGAGTTTGTAGGGTGCACGATGCCCTAGTTCGTTTTTCCCTTGCTCTCTCCCCCTTTGTAATTGCATGTATCTCCCATCTCTGTATGTCTTTCCCTTTCCATCTTTATTTCTGTTTTCATATGTAAAGGGAAAAAAATCATGACCTATCACCCCCACCAATTTGCAAGCAAACCCGGGAACCAGCACCCTACTGGATTATCAACTTCACCTTTATCATTCTTAACCTACAACATCACTTCAACAACCACCGATCTCCCTCGGTTTCCCTTTCCCCAAACCCCTTATAGAAAATATAGTTATGGCAAAAAAAAAAGTTATACAAATCCATTTAATCGGGGAACATCTTGATCAGGCTTTTGCCAATTTCCCTGGTTAGACCTTTTCCCGGAAGCCCCAATGACTCAACTTCCTCGAAGTACTTAGTGAGTCTGACCACGGTCTGAGAGTTCACTACAAGAAAGTGGTTTTTTGTTGACGGAAATTTTTTTTACCATCGATAAAATATTAGTTATTACCGATGGTATTAAAAATTTCCGTCGTTATAAACCCAATTGATTTTTCTTTATTTTTTATATTTTTTATGCCAAAAAAACTTATGTGTCGTCGGTATAAATATTTTTACTGAAGAAAAATTTATTTTCTGTTGGTAAAATATTATGTTTTACCGACGAGACAAAAATTGTTCATCGGTATTATAATTTTTTTTATTAATTTTTTGATATTTTTACCAACGGAAAATAAAATGTCTGTCGGGAAAAAGTACATCTTTACCAACGAAAAATGTGTATGACCGTCAGTATAAATCATGTAAGTAAAAAAAATAAAAACCCGGTCCGATCCCAGATCCCTAATTCACAGTCGAGCGAAGAGAGAGAGAGAGAGAGAGAGAGAGAGAGAGAGAGAGAGAGAGAGAGAGAGAGAGAGAGAGAGAGAGAGAGAGAGAGAGAGAGAGAGAGCGACCGACCCTGATCACTTCCCGCGTCTCCTCCGTCGACGCATCTCCCCCGCGCCTCTGTCCTCTCCCTCTCCGGTGACCAACGGTGAGCTCCTCCCCTCTCTACCCTCTCCCTCTCCATCAAATATGCACCCCCCTCCTCCAACTCGATTTCCTCACCCTCTCCCCATCCGGCACCGCCCCATTCTTCTCTTTCTCCATTTTCTCCTCCTCTTCCTCTACTCTTCTCCCTCCTCTCCTTTCCCTCCTCCTTTCTTCCTCCCCCTTTGCCTTGTCGCCCTTTCTCACTTGTGCCCCAGCTGCCAGATGCAGCATCAATCGGCCATGGTCGGTTACTGCTGTATCGGGTAGCTACGACACAAGGGGGGAGTGGGGCGACAAGGCAAAAGAGGAGGAAGAGAGAAGGATGGAAAGTAAAAGAGGGAGAAGAGGAGGAGGAGAAAAAGGGCCAGGAAGGAGGAGAATGGGGGTGGCACCAAAGAGGGTAAGGGAGATTGGGTTAGACCCTAACACACCAAAACATTTGGTAGTCTCCAAAGGTCATTTAGGATCTTGATTGAAGGCCTGATTTATTTTGTTCCTTCTTGTTGACGAGTCGTTTTTGTTGATGGCAGACTCATAATTATTATGAATGGCAATAACATGTTACATAGATAATGTATAATAGTGCTTGTTCCATGACCCCTATCGACAGTCCTAACTCTTGATAAATATGAAGCTTTGGGTCGAGTCCTTAATTAGGTCCTAACCATTGATACAAGATTGGGCCTTGTCTGTAAAACACGATCACGAAAAGGGTCAGATTTGGACCCGAGAAAAAAATATACTTCCTGACCCGGGTTAGCATAGTAGTTAACTAGCCATTACGTGAACTAGCATAGGAGTTTGAGTCGAGCATGAGATTTCCACTTCTCAGACTTCGAGGTTAGCCCGTTTGTTATGTGATGTTGTGCATTGGCCCCACAATAAGTTGCTAATAGTATATCACCATGTAGCTTTTATTGGATAGCTAGATTAATTACAGTGTCATATACACCATACATGTATCTTCTGATCAAGAAGTTTTTATGAACCCTCATGCATCTTGGGTTTCGGCCCATATATGTTGTGAGCATTTAGCTAGAATATGCATAATATGTGTGATGATCGAGTACATATAGGGTGCATTATATATGTGAAATGTAATTTAAATATGAATGAGGGTAACGTAAGAGTTGTTGAACTTGTAAGTATTAGAAATGTCTGTTTTTTATAAAAGTAGCATCAAATAGGAAGAACTAAAAGTGGCTCTAAGGATAGAATTTAAATATCAATGAGATATTAGAGAAAACTAAACATATTGAGATCGCATGTCGGAAGGAGAATCACATGGACCAGGTGAAATACTCCAATGGTTGGCGGGACAAGATGATAAAGAAGTGCGAAAGGATCTTAGAATGGGATGCACAATCGAAGGCCAACCTCCAAGTGTGGTACTATCAAAGGGCATTCCTTCCAGCCGAGTTGATCATTAGGCATGAAGTTAGCAATGTTGTTAAGAGCAATACGTGTCAGATTGCTGGCATCATGTGGCTCACTGCCATGATTGTTTCGCTTGGGTATGTTATCTTTTATTTCTAAGGTTATTATAGGGATGGATTTAGATTTCGATTGAAATTTTAAAATTTTTGTCCGAAATTTTTGTTTCGGCCGCTACCGAAAAGAAACATCCATGTGAAACCCCAAAAGTTTGGATTTCGGATGTTTGTGAAACATCCATGTGAAACCACAAAAGTTTGGTTTCTAAGGTTTTTAATTTTGGTTTCGTCCGCTATCGAAACGAAACATCCATGTGAAATTTTAAATTAATCTTAACCTATTACCACTAACTCTAATCCTAACCCCTAAAACTAACTATATAACTTTTATTGGGCACGTACGTTGCACATGCAACAGTTGCTGATCTATAGGCCCTTTTACATGTACACAAATTAAAAATAGTCATTTTAGTATAGGGCATGGACACATGAAATAATGATAGGGGTATAAGAGCATATTGCTAATTTTTGTAGGGCTAAAATGGAAAGTGCAAGAATGCAACACTTCCTTTTTTTTTTTTAGAACCACAACACTTCCTTGCTTTTGTTTAGGGGAGGGCCATGGCCCCCCTTGGTCTCTATGTAGTTTTGTCTTTGCGTCCATGGCAGACGTCCGGATCCCGAACCATGGTGATATCGTGGTTTGGGGCGACGAATTTACTATATTAGCCTCAGGACACCATAATTTGTTATATTAGCTAAAGTCCCTACAAGTATACATTCATCTTTAGAATGAGTATATATTTGTCTTAAGAAAGTGTATACATTCATTTTAGAAAGAGTATACATTCGTCTTCAGAAAGTGTATATATTTGTTAGTGTTTAGGTTAGGTTTAGGGTTTAGGTTAGGTTTAGGGTTTAAGTTTTGGATTAGGGTTATGTTTAATGTTTAGGTTTCTGTTTAGGTTTAGGGTTTAAGTTTAAGATTAGGATTAGAGTTAGGTTTATGTAAGGGATAGGTTTAGGATTAGGGGTAGAGTTAGAGTTAGGTTTAGGGTTTAGGTAAGCGTTTATATTAGGTTTAGGGTTTAGAATAGGATTTGGTTTATTTTGTTCCAAATCATACCCCAAAGTTTATTTTGTTCCAAATCGCATCCTAATCAGATAAATCCCTCTCCTTAATTTATTTTGTTCTAAATCGTACCCTAAAGTTTGAAATGTTAGCACGACGACTTATATTTTATCCCGCCCCATATCCGTTCCAAACCCACGTCAGGTTTTGAGGGTAATTTCCAAACCCGTCCCAATTAGTATTAGAAAAACCCGTGCCCGTCCCGCCTCGTCCCGTTTATGCATTGCGGGTCGGGGTCGGATCGGCTTCATAAAAACTGCATATTTAGCTTCTTTGGCCCACCTAGTCGCAGCTCTACATAGAGAAAAGTACTTCCTATATTACGATCACACAGTTATAAGCACAAGTCAACTTATTATATGATCTTGAGAACCAACATATCAAAGAATAGTTAAGATATATGAATATATGATAGGTTATATACCCGGGTCGGGTTAGAGTAAAACCCAAACTCGACCCAAATCTGACCGGGTTTTAAATTCAAATCCTAAACCCGCCCCAAACTCATTTTTGAGCATCCAAACTAGGGGTGTTCATGGTTCGGGTTGGTTCGGTTTTTTGATAAATTTGGAACCGAACCGAAGATGATCGGTTCTCAAGAAAATGGAACCGAACCAAACCAATCCTTGGTAAAAACTGAACCAAACCAAACCAAAAAAGTTTGGTTTGGTTCAGTTCGGTTCTGCGGATCTTTCAAATCGCTCGTCATCACACCGTGAGGCATGATGGTTGAGCCACCGAGTTGGTTCAGATTTCATTATTAAGCCTTTAACTTTGGGTGCTGCTATTTGCCCCTATAGAATTACTATTAACACCCATAATTTTTCACTTTGAGATATTTCATAAGCTGGGATTTGGGGGTGCTAGTAATTATGTGGGTAACACCCTTCACTGTTCAGTTTCATCACACTGTTGAACACTTAAAAGTTTTGAATGCACCGAGTGATGGTAATTGGGGTCACCACCATGTAATGTACAATATCAGTGAGATTGTACACTGTATAGTAGTAACTACTGAGGTTATAGTACCAACGGTTTAGGTTAGGTTGGTTCGGGTTAAAAAACTCACAACCCAGAACCGAACCGACCATAGCGGGTTTTTTTTTTTTTGGAACCAAACGGTCAAAAATACCTGATCCAAACCGAACCAAATAGACCGGTTCGGTTTGGTTTGGCGGGTCAACCCGAACCGATGAACACCCCTAATCCAAACCCGTCCCAATCGGGTCGGGTTGGGTAACCCGGTAAACCCGGATAATTGTCATCCCTAGTCCAGCTAACTGTATGCAGCTGCGATGTAGGCCGGGCCGACCGACCGACGACGGGAGGAGATCTGAATTGAAGTTGGTTTCGCATGTATGGCGTGAAAAAAATGGGTCAATGAAGTGAACACTTGAGCTGTTCTCACCTGTCTATGTCAAGACTTTGGAGACTAGGGGTGTAAAAAAAGCCCATCCGTCCCGGCCCGGCCCAAAAAATGCATGGGCCGAGCTCGGAGCTCGGCCTGAAAGAAAGCCCATGAGTCCGGCCTGAAATCCCGATTCCAATATTATAGTTCTGGTGTGTGTGTATATATATATATATATATATATATATATATATATATATATATATATATATATATATATATATATATATATAAACTATACATGTTGCTTATTAATAATAACTGGTGTAATGGATTGACTGTGCTATAAACTCTAGAGGTTTTTTCCAAACTGACCACTAGGTTTGTCGTATTGCTCAAACTAAGTATAGAGTCCAAAAATGTTACTTTTATGACCACCAAAAATAATTAAGGTAAAATATCCTTAAGGTAGCACTTCTTCTTTCGTGAAACCAGTAGAGATCCAAACGCAAATTTTACGTTGATTTACGTTTGGTTACATTTTGTTTACGTTTTCGTTACGTTTCGCCGGAACTTCATCGGAACCTCTTCATTGCCAGAACTTCTTCAGATGCCTGTCGTAACCTCGCCGGAACCTCTTTATTGCCAGGAACCTCACCGGAACCTCTTTATCATCGGAATCACCCGAAACCTTTTCGGAATCTCTTCATCACCAGAACCTTGCTGGAACCTCTTCATCGCCGGAACCTCGTCGGAACCTCTTCTTTGACATAAACCTTGCTGGAGTTTTCGACCAGCCATCGTTATATCCTAACATTTGAACACAAAATTATTCAACTTTGTGTGCTTTTATTGTATTATGTAAAATATATCCTTAGTTTTTAAAAGCAGTAGTACATCAATTGCATAGCACCTCTGAAGCTCCCCTCCTCTTCTTTATTCTTATTCGTCAATTTTGAATGAGTCTTCAATATAATTAATATTTTAAATAAAATATTATTAAATATATTTTATTTTATTTTTTCTAACTTTGATAAGTCATCATATCTTCCAAGGCTTCACCGCCTTATTCCAATTTAGGGATCAACCCTATATCATCTTATCAATAAATTCCCTATTATTTACAAATAATAAACAACATGAAATTAGAATTCATTTTATAGTTCATATTTCATTGCTACGGTTGCTCTTATTAATTTAACATATCCTTCCCCATCATTTTCATCTGGGCTTGGGGCTAGCATTGGTGATTATATACGCCAAGAAAAATGAAACACAGCATGCTTGCCAACTCCACACCTACATCAAAGCCCTACACACTCTCTACAAACCCAATTACAACCGTCCGGTGCACCCAGACCCGATCATCGATGAATCACACTCGATCTGTAGGCAACAGACGGCTGTGATCGGGTCTGTAAGACTTTTTTCACTTGATTGAATAGTAATTTTTTTTGTTTGTTAGAAGGGTACACTGCATTGCTTCTAGTGTTTACACTAGTTACTCTCAAAATTTACTCAAAAAGATTTAAATACCCTTTTATGTTTAACATGTAATACTGTTTTCAATTTGGGACAGGGGTAGAGGCCACTACAAGCTTTCGGACGGTGAAGACAGGGCCTCAGCCTGCAATGCCTACAAACTCTGTATTCACAACCGCCAGCTTGTCAACAATCTTGACCCCGCCACCCCTGCTGCCGCCGCAATGGACGTAACCTCTTGCGTGAACGTAGCGGAGGGCCCCGGAGCAGCGAGGGCGTGTAGTGCCCGCCGCCGGACCGACGGATTAGATTGGAGAGGGTGCCTCCGGACGTACTCGAGGAAGAGGTTGGTGAGTTCCTCTCCGAAGCACCTGACGTGGAGGTCGTCGAGGATGCACTCCTCTCTCTGGAGCAAGGAGGATCGCCAGGCTGACGGTGCCGGAGCTGCCCCGGCCGATGGTGGCTCCTCTCACCCACTTCAGGTTATTTTTATTCGGGCTAGTGTCTGGAGATGAGTCCAATCCGTTAGGTTGAGGGATTATTCCGCATAAGGATTCGGTTTGGAGAATTGGAGACGGTATCGTGATTAGCAAAACCTGGCTCCAACGGTGTTCCAGCAACCGACTCCAACAGCCATATCCTATCATGTGATATTACCACTTTAAACTCAAACCTTTTTTTAAAAAATCGGTTTAGTTTATAATAGTAGAGTATGGTCCAATCCTTGATTGCCTCATCAGCTTGTTGGAGGCAGTTGCTCTAACAACTGTTGGAGCCAAGTATTGTTTATTAACTAGTGCATGCTTGTGTCTCTCGGTACTGCAGCGGGCTGTTTTCGACGGCAACACATTTGTCAGTAATACAACGAATAATTTTCGACGGTAAAACACCCTTCGATTGGCACGAAGCGGACAATCACCGCCCCACCCCCGACCGTCCCAATCACCGAATCCAAATCTTCTGTCCCATTTATCCATCCCATCATCTGCCCTCCATTGAACTCGCCACCGACACAAAGGCTTCTCAATCCAATTGCTGCTTTGGATCTTGGGAGAAGTACAAAGCACGTGCAATGCACTCGTGACATGCGAGGCAAGTTGGTTGAGTCCAGATATCCTCCAGTCGGTCGGCACCGGCACCCGGTTGGTACTCGGTGGGTCCCGCATACATCACCGCCCCACGAAGGCAGGCGACCCCGAATTAAATCGTTCTCTAGCAAACTGCATGCAGCTGCGATGCAGGCCGGCCCGGCCGACCCGACCGACCAACGACGGGAGGAGATCTGAACTGAAGTTGGTTTGGCATGTATGGCGTAAAAAATGGGTCAATGAAGTGAACACTTGAGCTGCTGTCACCTGTCTATGTCAAGGACTGTGGAGACTAGGGGTGTAAAAAACTCCCATCCGACTGAACCCGGTCCGACCCTGGCTCGAAAGCCAACGGCCCAAGCGCGGCTCGGTCCGAAAAATGCATGGGCCGGGCCAGGCTCGGGCCGCCACCTTGAGCCCGTAACCCGGCCCGGCTCATCCCGAAAGGAAGCCCGTGAGCCCGGCCCAAAATCCCGATTCAAATACTATATATATATATATATATATATATATATATATATATATATAAAACAAGGGACGTCGGTTTTGTGCTGACTAGTCAAAACGGAACAAAAAAGCTGATTAGGACAAGTTGACTAGACAAAAATGAACCGAATAGGTATAACCATTCATTCAAAAATCAACGCAAGATTTCTTCTTGGTTTCAAATTCCAACTCATTTAAACTGCACTAAACCGATAAAATCCCGGTCTATTGAAACATCACTAAACCTGACATTCATCCCGTGATCGTTGTTCGTATCAACGGCTATAAACCCGCCTGCTGAAATTTCGGCCACCCCCAAACCATCGGGTCAATCTCAAGGAATCCGTTCTAACAGAGACAACTATGATTGATCGATTATATGGGGAGTGGGAGTTGGCCGCGCCAAAGGCGCCCGCTTCGTGCCAATCGGCACGGCGCAAAAAATGGGTGTCCCTATTAATGCCAGTGTTGTCGTCGAAAGTGTTTTGTTGCCGAAGGCATTCAGGTTTGTTGCCGGTGTTATTGTCAAAAGTGTTTTGTTGCCGAAGGCATTCAGGTGTGTTGCCGCCAAAGGCAACCCGCTGTAGTGTCGATAGCTGTGTTGCTGCTGAAGGCGGCCCGCTGCAGTGCCAATAGGCATGGGTATGCACTAGTATATATATAGGGGAGGGATACTCTTACTCATGGCCTCTTACTCATATAGTTACCTATGATCTGGGCCGTCCATTAGATCCCGACGTACGGTCCGGATTAGATGGGGAATTAAAGCAATGGTGTACGTATTAAATGCCTGTATTAAAAGCGCAGCTACTGTCGGTTACTCGATTGAGAGAGAGAGATAGAGAGAGAGGGAGGGATAATCTCAGCCCTCCATCGAATGGGAAAGGACGGCCCGGATCATTAGTAATTCCATAAGTAAGAGCTCATGAGTGAGAGTATATATATATATATATATATATATATATATATATATATATATATATATATATATATATATATATATATAGGAATGTTACAGTGAGCTGTGAGCTACGGGAGGAGAAAATGAGCTGCCCCTCATTTTGATCCCTCTAGGAGTTTTGGAATTTGATGAAATTTGGTGAGGGTGTTATCTAGGATAAGATGATATCATCATCACCAATTTTCATCAAATTCCAAAACTTCTAGGGTCATCAAATGGTAGAAACAAAATTAACGGTGACGGCGGACGGTAGATAATGCTTCTACCATTTGATGACACTAGAAGTTTTGGAATTTGATGAAAATTGGTGAGGATGATCATCTTATCCTAGATAACACCCTCACCAAATTTCATCAAATTCTAAAACTCCTAGGGGGATCAAAATAAGGGCAGCTCATTCTCCACCCGTAGCTCAAAGCTCAACGTAACAGCCCTCCCTCTCTCTCTCTCTGTATATATATATATATATATATATATATATATATATATATATATATATATTATATATATAATATATTATATATATAGAGAGAGAGAGAGAGAGAGAGAGAGAGAGAGAGAGAGAATACGGGGTATGAGCCTGACAGCCCATTTTGCAACTTTGGGCTGTCAGCTAACAGCCCTCCGATCCCATCACAAACCGTCCATTTAAAAAAAAAAATGTGCTGAACACCTGTCAACCCTCTCTCTTACTCTCTCTCTCTCTCTCTCTCTCTCTCTCGATCTCTCTCTCTCTCGAGCTCGAGCAGGGGTCGACGGACGGTGGCCGGGACGAAGGCGGGCGCCGGAGGGGACCGGTGGGCGCAGGGGTCTGGAGGTCGGAGCCGGGCGCTGGAGGAGGCTGGAGGTCGGAGCCGGGCGCAGGGCGCCGGAGGAGACCCGGCGGCGCGGGAACCGGGCGCAGGGGTCGGAGGGGCTGGAGGCGGGTGTCGGAGGGGACCGGGGGCGCAGGTCCGGGGGGGCAGGGGTAGTGGGCGCAGGGGGCTGGAGGTCGGAGCCGGGCGCAGGGCGCCGGAGGAGACCGGCGGGCAGGGGCGAAGGGCGCCGAGGAGGAGACCGGGGGGCAGGGGTCGGAGCCGGGCGCAGGTTGCCGGAGGAGACCGGGGGGCAGGGGTCGGAGCCCGAGCGCAGGGCGCCGGAGGAGACCGGGGCGAAGGGCGCCGGAGGAGAACTGGGGTGCA